>LPNX011046187.1:56170-72644 GCA_001517045.1 Pseudotsuga menziesii | reverse complement strand
AATTCATAACTTATTTTAATCATTACTAAGATAAAACCTATTTTACTCTAAGTCATAAAAATATTTTCTCTTGTCCTCTATCAAGTGGTGTCATCTTCCAAAACTAAAACATCATACTCAAAAAAGACTTCAACCTAGACACATTAGTTAACATAATTTCAATTAAATGAAATTCCAAGATAATAATAGCAACAAACATTGATTATTAATGTCATTAAATAACTTTAATAATAATTTGTAAAAAAATCTTCTGTAATCTATTTTTCGTCATATAACCATTGATCAACTTAACTTTTATTAGAAAATATAAATAATAGTAATGTAAATAAATTATATTTCTATTCTAACGTATAATTGTTTTTTATCGTTAAAATAATAAACTTAGCATAGTAACACTTAATATATAATAGTTTTTCTTGTCACTTATAAAATGTTGCCAACCTTCTAATATATTACAACATGATACTCAACACATGCAATATTGCTTGCTACGTCGAGAATTAAAATTGTTATAGTAACAAACACATTTATATTATGTCATTAAATAGTTATTAAATAGGTCATTCTAAAATATTTCCAACCTTCTACTAGTATAGGAACTCACCACCAACAATGTACTAGTTACCATATCAAATTATAATTCAATGGCTTAATCATAGTAACATATACAATATTAATGTCATTACATAAACTTAATCGACTTACATTTGATACAAACTATAGATAATATTAATGGAAATTATGTAAGGAATCAAAGTCTAAGAATTTCATCATTTTGAAAGAATCAAAGTCTAAGATTTTCATCATTTTGATTTGTCACAGAGGATTAGAAAGGTGTAATTCAGGTGTTAACACAATCCCTCTCCCCTCATGTTGTAAAGGGTGCTAGCTCAATGGAAGAGCACCTGCATTACAAGCAGGACGATGGTGGTTCGATTCCTCCGTGCCCTAACATAAATTAATAGATGATTTAAAATCTAACGATAATATAAATATTGTAAGATATCTATATTTTCAAGATAAATATGCTCTTTTCAATTAAACACATTGTTCAAATACTTCATAAAAAAAATGAACACTTGCAATAATTAATTCAATTGGTTTTCCCCCTTTCCTCTTGTATTTGAAAAAAGTCAAACTGTATTGCACTAATGCTTTTCTAGTTCATAATTGATTTTGATTGTTAAAATAATTAATATTAATAAACAAGAGATGATTTACTATCATCAGATATCATTAAATAAATTTATAGGTAAGAAATTTCTCACATTAATCTATTATTCATAAAATAAACATTCATCAACTTAGTTTTTAATACACTACCACTACCAACAACAATAATAATAAATTATGTTGCTACTTTAATTCATAATTTATTTTAATCATTACAAGGGTAAAACTTAGACTTTAAAGTCATAAAATATTTTCTCGTTTTGATTATAAGTGGTGCCAACTTCCAAAAATAAAACAACATACTCAACAAAGACAAAAATAATTACTATGACAATATTTATAATTGTTGTAATAACAAATACAATGTTGGTAATATGTTATAAAATAATTTAATCAACTTAACATTTAATACAAACTATAAATAATATTAATAGAAATTATGTAAAGATTCAAAGGCTATGACTTTTTTCATTTTGAAAGAACTCAATCTAGCGGAAGTTCTAAATTCTAGATCCACTAAATAATTACAAATTTAATGAAATATGTGTTTAAAATATCAATGTTAGAGCATAATAACCTTCCCCATAGCTTCGTTCTCCTACCTAGGAACTTAGACTATGATTTAATGATTCTAATGGCGCAAACCTAATTCAATTTTACCACATGAGTCACCCTAGAGCTTACTTCTAAACTCTAAGGGTGCTAAACTACCTTATCTTCCTTTTTTAGAACTCCTCAAGTCTATTGGAATATGACGAAAAATCTTTCAATTAGGGTTTTTTCCCTTGATTTTAGGGCCCCACCTTGCAAGTTTTAGTTATGGAGTGAATATGGGGTGTACTCCACTATTCAGGGTCTCCATGCACTCCTTGAGTTTTTTTAGGGATGTGTGTGTCACGCATGTGCCTTCAATCACTTGCATGAGCATTTTTGTTGTTGCAGTGAGTTGTTGCTTACATATAGGAAGCTAAGTCCACTTAGTGAATTCATGAGTCAGTTAAACTCATCTTGGAGAGTGTGCATGGCTAACTAAGGGTCTTTGGCTCTAGTTAAGCCTCACTAGAACCTCCTGCACTACATGAGAAATTAAAAAAACCTCTTGAACTAATTCAAATTTCTCTCAAAATTGTTGTATCGACTAATCAACTCAAAAACCATCTAAACAGAACTAGATAACATGTTAATTAGCTAACCAGCTAACAACTTGAGTTCCTCCTTTTATATCATTTTTACAGACTTGATATAACTCCCATACATGCTTGTTACAGACTCAATACTGACTCGATACAGAATCTCATAGACTCAGCTTCAATCGCTATCCCAACCGACTTACTATCTTCAGCCAACAGGTTGTCTTTCCTATTCTAGAAATACATGACCAAAGAGGCACTATCGTCCTGATTTACGAAAATGCCTTTACACATGTGGTTTCTACTGGCTCCAGCCAAGCTCGTACCCACAACTGCTAAGAGCTGTTGATTCCTCAACATCATTCCTTACTATCACTTTTTGGTCGTTACCTTATCTGTACGCCTACTTCTATGAATCTTCCACCATGTCATCACGTCTCTTGCTCTATCCTTCATTCGTAGCTTACAAACTAGCGCAGCTTCGTCGTCCCATGCCTTCACTTTTCTTTCCTTCTTTTCTTCCTTCTTCTGTTGCAGCATCCTTCTCTCTCCTTGGATGGTGTTTCTTATGTCGCAGGTCCTTCCTCTTCTTCCTTATACTCTTCTTTCCTTAGTTAGGCAGAATTTTACATGAATTTTGCCCTTCTGTCCCGAGGTCCAATGGGAATTATACTTTTGTTGTACTTCAATAGATTTACTTAATAATTTTGTTTTTCTTTGGAAAATAAAAAGCATCTGGAAGTCTATTTTTTTCTACATTAATCTGTTTCTAAGATTAGAAATCTATGGTTGTTATTTAGAGTTATTGTGCTTTTGTTGCGGGATTTTGATTTTAGGTTTCTAAAGCATGTTGATTGTTGGAGAATATTAGAGTAGCATCATTCCTTGCCCTCAATTGCAAGTAAGTTCTCTTAGTAATCCTAGAGACCGTACAGACATGCTAAGCACTCCTTGGACTATATGATTGAGGTATATGTCATATGTACTATGATGGACTCTTTCCCTATTAAGTAAGGGTCATATGACTTGCTATCTAGGTGTGTATTTGTTGCCTCGGTGTATTTCCTTAGTTATGTGTTGATTGACATAGAGAAGTGCATTGGGTGTTGGGTCATGCCACCAAGACAAAAACAAAAATAGAGGATTGCATTGGGTGGTAATTTATGCCACCAAGAGAAATAGATAATTCCATTTGCCTTGTTGAAGCTTAAAGGTCATGATTTAGCATGGTGGGAGCTTGATGTAGCAAGCATGTCATTAGGAAATGACCAAGGAAAATTCTATGTGAAATCTCAGTTTTACCCCATTGGATATGAGGATCACTAATATATTAGGTGGCATTAATTTAGGCAAAGGAAAGGGAAAATAGTCTAGCAGTTCATGACATAGTTCAGGAAGAGATCTATTCAACTAGTTTTCTCTCACAAAAGCTCATATATGTTGTTTAACTATTTGGTCTCATTACATCCTCATATTCAATGAATAATAATGTTTTTAAAGCTTAATACAATTAATGAATCAAGTGTTCTGAAAGCATAGTACCTTGAAGTGGACAAGAAGAAGAAACACTCTTGAATGGATGGGCAAAAAAAACAGATGAGCAATAGAGAAAATAGAAAAGCAAAAAGAGGTGCAATGAAAAAAATATGTTTTAGGTCTCTTGTCATGCGGCAAAAAATGTGGTCATATTTAGTTTGTTCATTTACAGCTTGTTTTTTGGTCATTAATTTGGTCACATCTTTGTTCATTAATTGTCACAATTAATGACCAAATTAATGATTACAAGACAAACTATAAATGACCAAACTAAATATGACCACATTTTTTGTCATGTGATAAGAGACCGAAAATTTGCTGCCAAAAAAGTAATTCGACCGTTTATATGTGAATTTTGGTCATTTTTTTAGTCATTTATCTCTTATTTTTTGATCACTTATCCCTCATTTTTTGGTCACTAATTTAGTCATTTTTAACCAATATTGCAATATCATTAGGACACGAAGAAATTGAACCACCAACCTCCTACTTGGAAGGAAGACACTCTTCCATTACAAAGTCCTCTATAATGGTAAAAAATATCAATACATGCCTTTGAGTATCTAATGGATGGAAAATGATGATAAATTGTATAAGTTCATAATATATGATCAAGCAGGTTATGAAAACCATGCACATAGATATGGAAATGCTATAAGTCTTTGAAATCCAATAGGACGGGACAAAACTTGGAGATCTACCCATTCTGAAAACTTGTTTGAACCCTTGTAAACGTACCTAAAGGTTCTAACTCAAATGAACTCAAATTGAAAATTGGTCAATAAGCCATCAAATAAACTAAGAAAAACACAAACCTTTCTTAATAATTAAATCAATATTCAGAAACTATCCAACATCACAAATCACAACAACACAACTTCCTAAGTTATTGGCTATTCAAGTATAAGGAACAATTCTGCACAAAGTTTTCATATTTATCATCCTTCCAATTGAAATCCATAATGTAGTTAATGGGAACATAAAAGGACATATTTTCTCCATGGATTTTTACATTCATAAACAATTTAATAGAAACTTGTACTCAAGATTCAATTCTTACTATAATTAAAATTATTTAATTTGTGTTCGAGATTTACAAAATATCATCTAGAGATCATCTTTAAAATCCTCGGGTATCAAACAAAAGAATTCAGTCATCTTACAAATCAATGAACATTCATCCTAAGTGCATGCAATCTTGGAAGAAAAATGGAGGGAAAATTGGATATAGATATTGAGCCCCACAAGGGTCCAATGGTCTCTCTTACAGGGACCAATATTTGATTGGTAAAGTATCCACTTTCAACATAAGATCTGCATAAGGGTTTAGGAAAATATTTCAAGCATACAACATCTCAACTCACAAGTACATCAGGTAAATCAATCAAATCAACAAGTTTTGAAGTCCTAATATTGAACCCTAGGGGTTGGGAATTTGTTGGAAAGTTTTAAGCAGGTCCACCATCTATTCGAGGGTTGGTTATGATTAATTCAGATATAATTAATCGCTTTTAAATATTATTTATGGCTTATTTTCACCCTCTTAAGGGGTGTTACTTGTCCTAACCCTCATGGAATTGTTCTAGTTGGTTTTCATCCATTTTTTGAAGTGTTATATACTATTGTAATTTCATAATAACAACAAGATATTAAAGTTATCAATCTTGAAAATGGTACTAAATTGTTGTAACTCCTTCCTCTCACATAGTGTCATTTTATGCTTCATTATCTTGACTCCATAAGGCACTAGTCTTAGCTGAGAGGATGCTTATGAAGGGTATTTGTGTGTTGTTGGACTGATTGCATATATCTTTCACCAATATTAGGGACCCCCCCTTGTTATTAGGGGTTGATCTAAAGTGTTGAGAAGTTGTGTTATGATCATTTCATCTATATCGCCATGTCCAAAGAGATATGTTTATCATGTCCATGCCTCATTTCTCCATTTTTCATTTCCGTTTGACCACTATGATAGACCCACCAAGTTGTATCTCAGTGTCGCCATAGTCTGTCCAATCGGTATTGTGTCATGGATATTTGTCGTCTTTTCTTTTAGGCATCATCATGTCAGGTAGTTAACGTCATTACATTCATGTCATCATGCCAATCGTCTAGATATTTTGTTTGGAAAAAAACTAAGTCCATTTGACCCTTTTGGTAGTTTGTAAAAGTTTCGAGAAGTTAGTGCTTTGCATCATGACAATTAAATTTCATTAATTTTACATCCATCGATAGAAGTGACAATCATGTCCATCATTAGTGGTCTCCTCACCACCATGTTTAGAAGGTCAAATACATTCCCTTAAATGCTCCTAGTTACAAAAGCACCAATGTACCCTATTTTGAAAATAAAAGAAATCCCTTTATAAAAAGTTCCCTCATTACCTCTAAGTCATTTATTTTCCAAAAAAATTATTTCCCTCACCTCGCCCTTTTGTATATATTCCCTTTATAAACCCATTAAAATATTCCCTAACTCTATCCCATTCTCCTAAGTTAAAACCTTTTTCCAAAGTATTCTATTTTTTTAAGATTTGTTTCACATTTTATAATCCATTCCATTTAATTTCCCTCTCCTCTTTCTGTTTCCCATTCCCTTTTCGTTTCTCTTTTCGTTTCCATTTCCGTTTCCGTTACCGTTACCGTTACCATTACCATTACCATTACCTTTTGAAAAATAAAAACTTATATATATATATATATTAAAAAAAACATATTTTAGACCATATGCTTTCCTCTAAATTTTCCCTAAGCCAGTGCCCTATCCAGTGCCCTATATCCTAAGTTCAATAAAAATTTAAAAAAAAACTTTTTAATTTGTTATGCTTTATCCTTTCATATCTCTTAAGCCTTATCCATTTCATTATTCCTCATCCCTCACTTTCATTATTTTCTCAAAAAATTTAAAGGACCCTTGCCCCAAGACTTTTGTCCCCTTCCTAAAGTCCCTTCCACATTATTTGCACTATAACACCTAATCCCTCTCATCCCATATTTATCTTATTAACCAAAAATTGGATGATATCCCACTCCAACACAACAACACACACATGATAAGGATAAATTCTACATGGCCACCTTTTTCAAAAGAGAATATATTTAGAGGCTAGCAATTTCTTGTCTCGTTTATGATCTAAAGCGTAGGTTTTCATGACGTCGTGGAATGGGCAAGTCCGAGTCCAATGCATGTGTTGAGGGAATAGGAGGGTCAGAGATCACGCCATGATCAAGGGACCACTTGAGCTTTAAAAAACATGTATGTTAAAACCAATAGTGAAGTTAAACTTTATTGTAATTCAACTGACCAACAACGAAGTTTGATTTCACTATTGGTCCGTTGGATGGCTTGTGGCTTGAACGTACATGTTTGTTAGAAGGGACCAACCATGAATCTGATAAGAGAGAAGAAATATCCGTTATACAGAAAGAGGAAAGACGTGAAATGAACGGTGTCGTTTCTCCGATGAACAACAAGAGGAGTGCAGACATCGTAGCTAGAAAGTGAAGGTAGAGTGGGGAAGGTGTAATGCCATGGAAGAGGATAACATTGAGGCAGTACAACTCCTGGCATTAGGGAAGAGAATGTAGAGGTGGTCTCAACATAGGGAAAATGGAAAAAACATATAGACCCACAAAATTCGAGATCAGAATAAAATACCCCTGAAGATACTCTGGGATCTTGGAAATAATCTTTCACAAACTATAACAAAATCTACCCTATTGGGATCGATTCTGTAGCAGAAAAAGTATCTACCCTGTTGGGCTTGATTCTGTAGTAGATAAAGTGGATCGACATTCTGAAAAATAGGATTTCGCCCTACCCTAACAAGACCACTGCTCCATTGAGGCCACAACCCACCTGCTAGGGTTTCAAGATTCACAAATACGATACTTTACCAAATTGCTTGAATTTCGGATTTCTGGGCTCTAAACATCTATATGTATATATAGGTTTGTACTCGAAATGCCATACACAAAAAGAGAAAATAAACCCATAGAACGCACTCGGAATGCCATACACAAAAAGAGAAAATAAACCCATAGAACGCCATACACAAAAAGAAAAAACAATAAAAGTTTTGGAGATAGCTTACCGATTAATGAAATAGGAGAGTAAAGGATTTCAATTCTTCCTCTTATTGAGCAGATTAATGATAATGCATCCTTTCGGTGATTCAATTCATGCCCATTTATTGGAGTTTTCTTTTCTATTTTCATTTATTCTCTTATTTTCTCACCTAATCTTTTTTCTAATTTTATATTTTCTCTTACATTCTCTTTTTTATTTTTTTAAGTTTTGTTTCTCTTTGTTGTTTTTTAAATTTGTTATATTAATATTAGTATATTAGGTATATTAACTATATATATATATATGAGTATGATGAGTATGTGGATGAAAAAATGAATGTTAATAGGGATACATGGAAAACAAGGGTTTTTGATAATTTCATTATTTTAAATGGGAAAGAAAAAGCAAAGGGGTTATGAAGTATTATTATTATTATTCAAGGAGATGGGAACAAAGGGATTTTTACAAAAAATGAGGAACTTTTTTTCTTTTCAAAATGGAAGATATTGGTGATTTATTGTAGGGGAGGGACCCAAAGGGGACTTTAGAACTTTTCGAACTTATAATTCTTCATTATTGGATTCACAAAGCATTGGATAATCTATGTGTAGAGATGACAAACAATCAATGACCACTGTTTTCAAGTAACACAATGTGAACATACAGATGTTTGTCTGGATGCTGGAAATACCACTGATTAGTTTGACCTATTTCGTTGGGCATGGAGTTGACTAGCCTATTTGGGAATAGAGTTGCTTAGCCTATTCCAAGCCTAAAAACTCGCAATTGTATTTAGTATATTGGAGAAGATAACTTGGTCGGGATTTGATCCTTCCCTATACATTTGGCAAAATAGTTTCAAAGTTGCCTCGCCATATCCATTTTGTACATATCCTAAGATCATGGCAGTCCAGGAGACCACGTTTCATTCAGACATTTTATCAAACATATTTTCTGCATCCTGCAAACTCCCGCACTTCCTGAACTAGCTTTAGGTTAATTTCAGCTACTCTCATGAGGCATCCCTTTTGACATTTGGGAATATATCTTTATCTCACACCTCTTGCAAAACCCAAACCAATGATTCGTTCATGTCATCACATGACTGTAATAGTAAAATATTCTCCGGAAGGAATCAACTTTAGATGCAACACTTCTTGCGGTATTCGTGTCTCGAGCAATGCATTTGTGAGTGTCTGTAGTAGCTGTGTAACTTGATGGAAGTATCATGTGGCATGTTGTGTTACTTTCTATTGACTATCGTCAATCCCCATAGCGATTACTGCCAATACCTTGTTCACTTGTTCATCGGAGAACCCTACGGTTTCGCTCCCCTCACCTTGCTCGAACTGACACTTCGTGCGCATGCTTGTTTCTCCAACTTTGACTCTATTGGAGTTGCTGATGACGCTTCACCTTGTGAATTGTATTCCTCTTCTGAGTCCTTGTGTTCCTCTTGATACTTTGGGATATCCATCGGTGGTCCATCTCCTAGGTCTGACATTTCTTCGTTGCTTACGAGAATATTTTATTTCGTAGGCCATTCCTCTATGATGGCATCAACATCCTCATCGGTTGACTTATATTGTGTCGTAATCCATTGCTGCTTTGGATCTGTTCGCACCTGAATATGTATGGTGTGGAGTCCCATCACCAACCGTGCAACCCTCTAGTACTTATTTGTAGCTTGGTCTATGAGACGTGGCACCTTGACAACTTCCTCTCATAATGCATCTAAGTACAGGTAGAATTGAATGTTTTTGTTCATTTGTCGTTCCTTATCATTGCGCTCCCAGGGAATTTTATACCTTATGCATTGACATATGCTGACAGCGTCAATCTCCATTCCTTGATAATGCGTTGGTTCCATCCAACCGACCAACACGATGAATATAACCAACTAGGAATAAGTGAATGGATTACCAACCTCTTGTGCCAAAACGACGTCCTCCATCAGCTCGTTCAGCAGGAACATGGAACAATTCATCTGTACGTTAGCTGCACACTACTCTGCGAATGTGATGACCCCCGATGTGCACTGATTCGGGCAATTCTTCCGCACTATAGTGACCGTAAACAACTTTGTTGCGATTCACGTTGTCTGATCATTGATAATATCAATTACGTACGCCCTATTATCCTTTACTATGCCATATTTATTTCATAGCTTCGCTTCCATCTTCTTGTCGTTATCCTTTCCTCGGAAGTACTGTGATGGGTCGACCCCCGCCTTGGGTAGGTCGATGATTTGGGATATCAATTCGACCATAATTTGGATCTTTGTACCTAACCACAAATAACTGCCATGGAAACATACCAACAACTACTTCACACACGCATTAATTTGTGTGCATCATCCAAAATGCGACATATGTATGATCAACAGCAGACCAGACAGCTGCAATCCCAATTCCCATTGCGCAGAATATCTAGAGATCAAACCTCCGTCACCATGTTCTCTTTCCTCATAGGTGTCCATGGTGCATTCTGGGAATGCCATGATATCATGGTTTCTATACTGTAGCTTCTATAGCCGCGACACAATATTTGTCATCACATGGACACCTTTGGGCATTGCAAGCATCTTCATGGCATACTTGTTGGTTCTTCCAACCTGTACTATCGGTGCCCCTTCCTTCCTCTGTGGTACATACCAAGGAATATCATCTACCATCGACCCTAGTACCTTTCCTCTTGCCGTTGTTTCCTCTTCTGTTGTAGTCGATGGACCTGCTTCTCCCTATGTTGCAGTCCCCCTCGTCAAACCTCAGATTGTCTTGGTTCTTCTGTTTGGAGTGATCGGACAATCATTGCTCCTCTTCTTCCTAATCAACCTCCCTACTATGGACACAATCTCCTGCATTTATTCTGTGATAGCTTCCCTCGCAATTGGTGTTTCTTGGGTGCTTGTGCTCGAAATAATATACACCATGGTCTCTACAACACTTCGCTTCGTGCTTACACTTCTCTTAGCTCTAACTCTTCTTCTCTTTTCTCTGATTCTTCCTTTCGATGCACACAATGGGTTGAACAATTCCCCTTGGTCAAATTTTATAACCTTCAAACCTTTTGTGTGAGGGGTTTGAACCATCCTTACTAAATCCTCATTGATTGACCAGATCCTCCATCGATTCGACAAATCCCACATGTTCCTTGTCATTAATTGCAAATATTTTCAACTTGCGTCGTCGCCTGCTTGGTGTAATTTCTTCATTTATTCCCTTATTTGACCATTTTGAGCCTTGTTCGGTATCAACAAGTTCCAAACCTTGTCGCAGCTCAACAATCCTCATCTCTCTTCCTTCTGTCGATAGTTCAACTTTTCTCATCGCTCTTCCTTCTGTTCAACTTTTCTCTTGTTATATTGATGTCGCACCTAGATATTTTGATAGAGCTTTAGCTGACTCCCATTTACTAGTTTAAAAAAAATACTTTGTCTAACTGTTGTAGCTATACCGCACCTCTGTCGGTAATGAAGTGTATGATGTAGGCACCCAACGAATGCATCAGAAGCTTACCTGGGTGGCTCGCAAACTTGTTGTCACAGAGGAGAACCATATTTCTGTATTGGAAGTGCTTCATCTTAACATGGTAATCATGCTATTCCTTCTGTCGATCCTTTTCTACTTGCTAATGAAACTTGTGATGAATTGATCCTCTTTGAGGCATACTAACTGCGCCAATATTTCTTCAATTGATCCTTCGTCGCTCATTCCTATTACAGATGCTATGCATAGAATGGGGATGATATATTCCATAGACATCACTGCTTCTTGTCCATATACCAGCTTGAATGGTGTCTTCCATGTCAGTCTTTTACATGTTGTTCTATAGGCCCATAATATCGCAGTGAGTTTTGGATATTAGTCACCGTGATTTGTATCGCATACCTTAGTAAGCGCACTTTCCACTATCTTGTTGAATTCCTCTACTACGCCATTTGCTTGTGGATGTGTTGAGGCCTGGAAAATTGCAGGCGGCAACAGTAAGGGATTCTCCCCAATCAGCGTTCCCAACTAGCCCGCTGACTGTTTGGTATAGGGAATCCGTCCGGTTTACGGTCCGGCTACCGTAGGTCAAGTAACAAACAAAGGCTTTACCGGTTGCGGCCCGGCCCACCGAGTTTTTGTATTTTGACTTAAAAGAATGATATGCACGTGCCTAACTAAATGCAGGCTGGTCAAAAAACAGGGAGCGGTCACAAAGTGATGCGTAGGTTCTTACCTTTCATCTTGCTCACAAGCATTCAACCGGATACAAAAGAAATAAGCTAACTATCTACACTATCCCTAGGGAGAATGGTTATCATTTTGACTGAGCAATACATTATCATATACAGTAAGAAAAATCACAGATAGCTGATACTTCTCCTAAAGCACATGAACGCTTACAAATATTCAAATAACCAGATAGCCGATCATTCTATAACAACATTTATTGCTCTTAGTGAAAATATATCCCAGAAAAACTACTGAAGAACATTTAACAAGAACGTAGGTTCAAAACATCAAATATTCTTATAGCAAATGAAATACAGCTGAAAACGAAATAGTTCCTCTTCAACATTATTCATCGAATTGCATCGGTACATTCCACTTATTTACTCTTTCCAGCAGACAAAATTGCAGTTTACTTAGCAAAACGAAGTAGTTCCTCTTACAAGCCAACAATTACAAAATTTTCTAAGGGAAAAAGCCCCCAATTCAGTCCTACTTCCCTATCTTTAAACTACACTTCCTGCCCCTTGGGCTGCCTCTCCGTGTGTGACCCTTCAGCATCTTCGACGTTTCAGCTCCTCCTTCTGGCTGCTGCGTTTCCCCAATCATTCTTTACGAGCGTTTATCTTCTGACCAGTAATTGATGAGACTTACTCGTCAGCGCTTCTGTTATTCGTTCGTTTTGTCCTTTCTTCCGCTCTAGGCTGCCTCAACGATCTGTGAGATTTCACCTCCATACAACTTTGGTGCATTATCTATTGGCTCGAGATCTTAAGCGTTTAGAGTTTCTAATCAGAATGATAAGTCCACAAGACGCTGGCCTGACTTATCCGGGCGAGTACTTGCTTGAGCTTGGGGCGGAAAAAATATAATCGGAGATCGGTAAGCTTGCACATCGGACGGGGCAAGACCTCAGGGGGCCGCAACGGCGGAGGAGCATAAGAAGCGGTGAGCAACAACATGGGCGATAAAGCAATCGGACGCCGGAGAGGAATGTATCAGAGGCTAGATTGATCTGCCACCCGCAACGGCGGATGATGCGAAGGCTGAGCAATGCGGGCGGGAGAAAAAAGCAAGGAGCCGGACGTCGGGTGAAACTCAAATCGGGAGCTGACTTTATCCTTCCGGCCGCAACGGCGGGCCATTAGAAACTTAGGAGGAAGCGGTTGAAACAACGAATCGGGCGCCAGATGAAACTTCAATCGGGTGTAAAGTTTGATTGAGGAGCCGCAACGGCGGGTGAGTTAAGGCTCAGCATCTTCCGAAAGAGGCCCGATCCAAAGCGAAAACCAGCAGCGTAAAGGATCGATTGCATCCAGAACATTTTTCCTTCACTAAGGCAAAATTTCACGTTCTACGGGTATTAGAACAGACCACACGACCCAATCTAAACTGAACGAGGCAAACAAAATATCAGGCAATCAACTTCAAGATAAAATGAACAGATATCTTCGAGGGTGCCAAGCTTTTAACAATCAAACCAAGCAACAAATGATGAGGAGGGGTCCCAGAGTTTTAAGTGAAAAAATAAAAATCGGGGAGAAAGGTTGCGGTAGCAACAACTGGCGATTTCCTGGTGAACCTAGATCTCTGCGTGATTTCTTCCTTGAATAGCAGACTGTCCTACAACAAATGTATCCATTGAAATTTTCCAGCTATACAGATTTCTCGATAACAGAAGTGTGTACCTCGATCATTGACATTGGTCCAATTCGGGCGATGGGACAAGATTTTCGAGTCCGGATAACTCTGCCGAGGCCAAAATATGAGTTCATTATTAATTTTGTTTTCAGGGGCTAACGACATTGGACACCACAGGATTGTAGCAAGTGATGAATAGAAACGTTCATTTGTTCCTCATTCCCATGCCATCTTAGCAGCTTTTGTGCTTTTCGGATTTTGTACTTTTTTGATGAGAGTCTCCATGCATGCCTTTCTTACTGAATTTTAATTCAGGATCCTCTATCCCATAGTGCCCTTTTGTGTGAGTGATGTGCTTAAGGTTTCAGCTCACGGACGGAGAGGATCATTGGCAAATTAGTACTTTATGATCTGGATTTAGCTTTGGAACATGATGTTTTTATAAGAATTCTGACTCGTATCTGCCTTCTGGCATTTATTTCTTGGCATGGGATCATTTAGATTTAACACCCTGTTCATCTTGCTCTTCTCCATGGGTCCCCTGTCATCGCCCCTTAGATTCTAAGTGTAAAGTGCGCGGAGCCTCAGCATAGTATTCTAGACTTTTGAATCTGATTGACCTTACAGGAGGTTAAGCAGGACCTCAATGCACACAAAGATTTCGAGAAACTATTTGGTGGAAGAAATTCACATGGAAAACCACAGTCTGACTATTCAACGGATGTTTACCATTTCCAGAAATTTGGAGTTCCCCACATAACCACGAGTTAACCACCTTTATTGAAAACAAAGACTCACTTAAAACAAATGAAAGCATAACTCAACACAGCTTATTTATGTACAAGTCAGAAAGCTCAAAAACAACTTAAGAAAAATAAGGTTTTAGAACCAGACCATTAACTGGCAGGTTCTCCTCCCATCCCTGTAAATCCTGTAACATATAGGTAGCAGGGCCAAGTTTAGCGGTGATTTGAAACGGACCTACCCATAACTGTTGGAACTTAGTGTGCTTCCCTTTCTCATCATGGGGATGATCCCATTTTAGGACAAGGTCCCCTACTTCCAAGTCCTTCTTCCCGGCTTTGTGCTTGTCAAACCATCTTTTCACTACCTCTTGCTGCTGTTGGAAACGTTCTCTAGCTTTGGATCTGGCCTCTTCTGCTTTCAGAAGATTGTATATTCTTACTTGGAGAACTTCATCATTCGACCCCCTAGACTCTTGAGCTAGTATGGAAGACGGGAGCAGGATGTTGGGGGGAAGGATGGCTTCCTTTCCGTACACAAGGGTAAAGGGTGACACTCCTATGGCAGACTTAGGGGTAACTCTATCAGCCCACAGGGCATTGGGTAAGGCTGAGTGCCAACTTCGCTGGTTTTCTATGACGGTCTTCTTCAGGATTCTAATGAGGTTTTTATTGGAGGATTCAGCCAGGCCATTCCCTTGTGGACAATAGTTAGCAGAATAGTGTAATTTTATCCCTTTCTCATGAGAAAATGCAGTAATCTTAATGGATGAAAAGTATTTAGCATTATAAAAAACTAACGAACTTGGAACCCCAAACCTGGTCATGATATGGTCTTGTAGAAAATTGATGACTTCGTCTTCATTTATCTTGCGCAATGGAATAGCTTCGACCCAGCGGGTGAAATAATCAGTTGCAGTAAGAATATACTTGTGTAGCAGGGAGGAATTTGGCTTTATTTCTCCAATGACGTCTATTCCCCATTGCTCGAAAGGCTCAGTGATCATTACAGGCTTTAGAGGTGCTGCTGCTCTGGGTTGTCTTCCACCACATCTTTGGCAAGTATCACATTTTCTGACGTGCGCATGTGCATCCCTGAAGAGTGTTGGCCAATAGTAACCGGCCCTAACGATTTTGTGGGCTGTAGTGTCTCCTTAATAATGTCCGCCGGCCGGACCATCGTGTAATTCATACATTACTTTCTCAGCATCTTCTCTTTCCAGACATCTTAGAAGGACTCCATCATAGTTTCTTCTGAATAATATGCCTTCTACGAGTTGGTAGGAAGCTGACTTTAGACGCAAATCTCTTCTTTGTTTGGAACTCCAATGTTCAGGCAATACCCCTGACTGCAGGTAATGTACAAGGTCTCTATACCAAGATTCAGGGGCTGTGAATAAAGGACAAACATCCATTACATGCAATTCAGCTTCATTATCCCATGCATGTTCTTCACTATTACCGCTTCCAGTCATCAGCTTGCATAGCCCCTGACCTTTCACTATAGTGGCTGGTTTGAATTCCAAATCGTATTCTTGAAGGGATGTTACCCAGTTGCCCCTTCTTTCTCCCAATTCCTTTTGAATGAGAAGGGATCTTACGGCTGGGTAAGGGACTATTACCTTGGTTCGATTTTTTAGTATATAAGGTCTGAATTGCTTGACTGCCTTAAATACTGCGTATGCCTGTTTGTCAATGGCTGGGTAGTTTAATTCAGCCCCCTGTAGCCCAGTGCTCATGAAAGAAATTGGGAATTCATCACCCCCATCTTCCTTTTGCGTAAGTACGGCTGCCAATGAATCATCAGACGCAAAAGTATACATAATAAAGTCTTTGTCAAAGTCTGGACTTTTAAGAGAGGGCGCATGTGCAACAGCGGTCTTGATTTTACTGAAAGCATTCTTTTCGGTCTCAGTCCACTTAAACTGTGCATTTTGCTTGACCATCTGCTGTAATGGTTTGACA
>LPNX011046187.1:33351-46805 GCA_001517045.1 Pseudotsuga menziesii | reverse complement strand
TGATAATGCATTCACAACTCGATATAAGGGGAGTCCGGGGGGATACAGGCCAGCATAAGATCAAGAGGAGTATGAGGCTCTTGCTAAATGTCATGGCAATACTGTACAATGGACTCCCACACCCTAAAGGGGGAAACATCGGCATGGGAACCAACTGCAAATAAGACACTAGCTAGGGTACCCATGTAAGGTAAGTCTCTACCACTCACATCATGGCACTTCTATAGCAGCAAGAAGGTTCCGTGACATAATAGAGTGGGTTCGTACCTAAGGATATAGTGACATCGTCATAAGGTCATGCAAAATGCAAACGGTGGTGAACCTAACCTATATGCCAGTATAGACGTGATACCTGAAATAAGCACGAACGGTCTCTAGTCACAAAAGAAGCATCCAACAGACAACTTCAGACCCAAGGAAGACCCAACCACACTCACAACCCACCCAACAACTTCCCACAACATCAGACTCACCAAAAGGGAGGATTTACGCAACTGTATAAAGAACAGCTGCGTATGTACGCGACTTTTGGCCAAAAATCCGCGTATGCACGCGCCTTTCAGCCAAAGACCCGCGTATATAGAGAAGGCAGTGGTAAAAAGTAGGTCAAGGCCAAACCAATAAAGGGGAGTGTCAATGGACAAACATACTATAACATGCGACACAGAAACAGAGAGAAATAGAGAGCAAATCAATAATATCAAGCCCATTGTGCCCCCAACCCCAAAGAAGAACAAGGAACATCCCCAGCGGAGTCGCCAATTCTGTTACAGAGAGAAATTCCTATGGCTTGGGGTACCACAACAGACAGTTAAACTCCAGAAATCAATCTTTCCCAATATGCAATAGAAATTAAAAACATCTAACACTAAAGGATCAAACCTCGTACCTTATTCCGGACGGTTGAAGTAGATCCCCGTTGAGCTTTCCAATCTTCAGCTTGAATTGTTATAGCACGTCCTCAACAACAAGTAAACAATACAAGCATACTATATTTCATGGTGTTAGATCTATTCTAGCATATATAATCAATAATGTATAAGCATTTGACATATTCCAATGGATGCAACATTCATTCAAATACACATTACTGGACAGGAAAAGATATTTCTATTAATATGAATCAGAGATTACAAGTGACAACCTTTGATGGCACGTCTGCGAACCGGAGAAACTGAATCCCCCACTTGGGCCTCCACCACCTCAATCCTCCATCACTCCAATAGCAAGCTCACTAACAAAGGCAAGCTTGGGAAGAACACTACAGTGTTCCAAAGGGACAAAGGGATGCAGACTCAAGTATAGTTATGGCAACAATGGACTATAGTTTCGGTACTCTCAATTCTCTCTTATTTCCCCCCCTCCTTTAATGTACCAAGGGGATCCTTATATAGCTTCACAAGGGACAATGAAGGGTCGAATCTGAGCGATCTCAAGGCATATGGAAGGCCATGAGTCATATGAGTTGGATTCAAGGCAAGGAACGGTCCAACAGTTTTGGATTATGCACACATCCCGATGTACGCGACTATAGAGGGTATATCCGCGTATGTACACGGTTATCGGGGAAAAGGCTACGTATATCATTTTTCTAATGTTTTTAGGGATGGTCAATGATACATCAAAAGACAATAAATGGTCCATAGGGAATAATGAGTCTGCAGCGGGACAGGGGAAGGCCATACAATGTGTGATTCACCTAGTGTGGTGAAATCCGCTATAACAGTGGGTCTCATAGGAATCTTCATTTTTCCCAAATCCCTTGAAATGCCTTTCGTTTCAAAAAATTTGATTGGGAATAAGTCCTAAAATTCGTGTAGTAGATAGGTGAATTTTCCTATCGCTTTATCATCCCAGTAATTGCCAATACTAGCAAACTTTGGTTCTTCTATTGTTCCAATATTGACCTTCTTTATCTTCAGTTGTTGCTTAAATTTTTCATATGGCATATCTAGTGCTTTGATATTACGACTTCCTTCCAATTCTGGAATATTGACAGCTCTTGGACCATCTTCATTATTGGGATCTCCCGACACATTGTAACATTCCATCATCATCCGTGGTGTCGGTGTCCATTGTGATCCTATCACTAGCTCGGCTGGAGTTATCTCCAATACTTTGTCGCGGATGTCCTGTAGTGCACTATGGATAAATGGATTTTCATTCATGAAACTGAAAGAATGACTAAAGCTGATAGATATTTCTTCCCACGTCGTTGTTTCTCTTCGCATCTCTGCAGAAACATACCATCTCTGTGGTATTTCATCCAGCGTATGGATGAACGCGTGAACCCATTCCTCCTTCGGCCTTAGTTCCCATTCTATTTGGCATGTTATCATATGGGTGCTTGGATAATTTCTTCCATAGTATTTCTTTCCTTGATAGCATTCATCCTCCTCGAATCGAACTTTCATCAATCATTGACATATCTTCCATTCCTCTATCGCTGCGTTGTATGTATCCCACCATCTTGTTGGAGTAGCCTTCAGTGCCTCTTCCAGGGAGAACAAGTGTTGTGGTTTGGATACTCTATCTTCAAATTAACTAATTAAGACTTCCAAATTATGTATCCCTTCGTATGTAGGTAGGTCAAATACTTCCGTTGGTACCCATATTAGTGACTAAGTGATGTGTGCACACTTTCTGAGTGATACTTCATGCAACCAGTTCTGCCAGTTCTCTAGCGCTTTGTCTGATTCTGAAGATGTTGAGTTGATGCTTCGCCAACCTAATTCTCCATTAGCAATGGGATTGATATAGTATTCAAAGATATTATAGGAATTGTCCCATCCTCCTGTGACTTCATCTTTTACTAGTTCAACATATCATTATCCTTCGAGGAGATCCAATGGGGAAATGAACCTTGTGTCGCGATTCTCAAATTTCATTATCCTTTTCTTGAAATTGATAGTTTTCCATCGCCCAACCAATTCCCAACATTGCAGGGTATGGGTTGGTATTTTCAACTCTCTCGATCACATCAAAGTCTACATATGTCCTCAGTCCTTCCACTTCGATAGATAGGCAGGGTAGTCATCCAATTGGAGGAACCTTGGCCTGATTTGCCAGACAAAGTTGTATAGGGGATCAGACTAGTTGTGGCTTCACCATCATTTCCCATGTCTACATTTTTAGGATATTAACATCTAATTCTAGATCCAAAATAATTGAATCTACATCACATTCATTGATTTGGACATTCATTCTCATTTTCTTCTTTTGCAACGAACTGACTGGGTGATCATGTTGTCCTTCTTCCTGTCGATACAAAAATCTTGCTATCTCTGTTAATACCTCTTGATATTTTTCTAACGTTAGACATCTTTCTAGAAAAAATTTCAAAGTACTAACCTTTGTTTTTGACCTTGGTGATTTTGTTGAATCAAAACTCACGTAAATAGGTAACTTACCATTGTCCTTGATGAAGGCATATTTTGATTCAAAGAAGGTTTCTTTCTCTATTTCTACATCGAATTGGACTTTCTTTTGAGCCGCAGCTCAGACATTTAGTATTGGTCTAGGATTTTGATTATGATTTGCATTATGGTTTGGTTGCGGTTGTGGTGCATTATTAGCTTGCCATTTCTATATTAGATGTGGACATTCTTTGACAGTGTGATTGACTGCACTACAATAAGTACATAGAGCTGCTAGATTCAGGTAGTACCTCTGATAATGTCCCACCACTCTGCAATTATAGCACATAATTGGTCCCCAACCTCGACCCATAGCTCCTCTGCGTCCAAAGCCTCTGTTACGACCTCCGTGAAATCCTCCTTGAAATCCCCCATGCTGTTGGTACGGTGGTTGATTAAATTGTTTCTATGGCATATTATACTACAGTTGTTGTTGATTATACTGGGGTTGATTATACTGTAGTTTTGGTTGGTTGTACTGGGATTGCGGCTGATTATACTATGGTTGCTATTAAGGTCTTTCCGTTGGTTGTTGCTCCTCTCCCTTCTTAAAGTATGTATCCATAGTCCTTTATTGGAGAAAATTGCAAGCTTTGCAATCCTTTTCTTTATGACCAACTGATTGACAAAAGTTACAGAAGAGATTAGCTAGTTTCAACACAACCTTCTGTAAGTATACGCATTATTTTGACCGATGTCCTCTTGTTCGAGAGATTCGGCATAAGGGAAATCCTCCTTGACTCAGTGGATTTGGAGCCCCAGACTATAGAAATTCATGAAAATATGGACATTGATCCTTGTGATCTGCTTTCGACCGACATCGATTGAACCATATTTATTCATGGACTTCTTTTCCCTTCTTAATATCTTGCAGTTCGATAGGAATGTTTTCTAACTGGGATATGATCTGTATCATGCCAATCCCTATTTCGCTAACTGGTGAAGCCTCCAACTTCATCGCGATTTCCAGGTCTTCCTCCTGAGATGTGATCTTATGTTGCATCAACGACATGCGGATATGGGGTACCAAGGTTTCGATGAAGCATTATTTGTGGTGAACATCACTCATTCTGAAGCTAACCTTATCCATTAGAGTTTTGAATCACTAATAGAAGTCCCACACCAACTCATTGGGGAATTGCTTTATTTCCTTCAATTCCGTAATATAATGTGATTCTAATTTTGGTTTCTTAAATTCCTCGATCAGTCCAGTATTGATTTGCGCTAGAGTTTTATGGGGTTCCCCATTAGTACTTGCATGAATTTCATGTACTAGTCCAACGCTCGACCACAAAAGGTCGTCGTTATTTGTCCTTTCTTGATATCGTTGTCTTGTACTTGTTTTACCATCCATACTGCTTCACATAAGCACCAATATTGTTCAGGATCCTCAGTCCCATTACCTTGAAATAAGGGTAGTTTTATGTTGTCACCCGTCATCTTCGATCTCCTCCCAGTGTTCATTGGTCTGCTACTATTACCATTGTGCTGACACATAGGACAGCTTTGCGATGAACTCATGTTTCTTCCTCCCAAGTTCCGTGTGATGCACGGAGTTTTAGGTACATTGTAGCTTTCAATTTGTCCTTCCTCAGGTTCGGGCGTAGCCTAGTCATTTCCTTCATCACTGTATGGTGGCTTAGTCCCTTGTGGTCCCTTCTCATAGTTTTATGTTCTAGTCACACTAGGACTCTCCTCAGTCCTCCTCCTCTTTTCCTGTCGGAACCTCACCCCACTTCGTAGGGGACCACACTCTTCTGCAACTTCCCTAATAGTCTCGCTGTGACTCCCATCCATCTACCATGTATCATTTCATCAAACCATTACCTTCGCAGTATCCACAACCTCCACACACCAAGGCTTTACTCGTTGTAATTCGTCTTTAATATTCCTTTTTCACAAATGAGAATCTTGATCCACAACTGTAACGATAATAGAAATCTCCCCCTTAGTCCCTTCAAGAATTCTCTTTCAGCTTCGTTGTAATATTTGATGATGTCAATAGGGAATTCAATAATGTACCCTTCCAAAATGTTGTCCATCCACACATCAACAACCCTTGAATCTTTGTTGTTCACCTTTCACAACTGTTGGATTAGTTCCAGATTCCAATGGTCAGGCTCGCCTCCCTGGAAATTCTTCTTTTGAAAAGTAAGTTGCGCCAACCACTCATATAGTACTATTGAAAATTCAGAGAAGAATATTTCATGAATATCTGAGTAGATATATTTTCCCATCCAATAATCTATCGTCAATCTTAGGTTCAAGTTCTCTTCTTCTGTAAACTCTTGGGATTTCCTGTCAAACCAATCCTGGATCTATGGATTCATCGGATTCCACAAAATGTCCTCTTCTACTTCGCACTAAGGTCCTAGGAACATAACCATTTGTTGACACAATTATTTCGACAAGGGTTCACTTCGTGTTGTTGTTGACAACTACCGACACAAACTCCCTAAACATCGCCCCGAAAACGATTTACCCTTTCCAGCAACACCTACAGAGCAGGTGTAGTCTCACTTGAGATGTCTGAGGGAGGGTTGCAGGAACCAAGTTTTTGTACCGAGAAGAGGACTTAGCACTATCTTTTACCCACTCACAACATTACCCAGAAATCCAGGTTCGTAACCACACTATTGACCATATCTTCTTATCATCATTATTTGCAATCATATTAACTCATATTTAGATCGACAAATACTTCAACATACATTAAATCGATAAGTACCATGATACTTCGCATCATTCACAGTTAAGGGGAAAACATAGATGAAACATAATCGTTCATCAACTTATCTTATCCATCGTAGATTTAACCCAATAATGTAGAAAAGATTTTATCAATGCATAACTCACATTGGAAACATCTTCAGATACAACGCATTCCACAGAGACAAGACACTACACACAAAGGATCAAAATGCCAATCAAATTCACTTCATAAGATAAAGTCTTCGTAACAAAAATACCAGAAATGAACCGCAAAAGACAAAAAACATTCCTCAGTCGATTGATGCTAAGCTCATTGATAGATTGATTTATGCCTTTTTTATTTAAAATCATACTCTACTTATAGGCTCAGTAGGTCATTACAAAATGCTCCACTTAACCAATCTCTAACTAACTCAACCAAAATATCCTAGTTTGTTGGTTTCTTCCTCCGCGCGGTTGAATTCTATCTTCATCGACATCCTTCCTGTCAGTGGTGGTAGCACACTTTGTGCACTCCAACCCCTTGCCAACAATTTGCAATCCAATTTTATCTCTACATGGTTGGTTGAGAATATTGTCTCATAGACTCATGGGAATATACAACCATATCCCCTGGGATAGGTAAAATAAGATTAGAAAAACAACGCAGATCCAAGTCTTCTACAACCAAAAATTCATGGATTAAGTGGTAGCATATGTGGTTTCTTGGATGTGTGAGGAGTCATCTTGGGAATCCCATACTTGTACATGAGAGATGCCACCTTTAGGAGGAGAGAAAACTAGTCTAGGCTTGTCAAATATGGGAAGGAATATGTCATAAATGCATAAAGGGACAAAGACAGACTCTCGTTGATTAGTCAAAACGTTTGTATAAGGTAGTGGGCTAGAGATGAAGGCATCCTTGGAAATATGTAGTGGAAAGTAGTGCCAATAGATAAAATTATTTATCGAAGCCTACAAAGAGGTGTTCCAAGAACCTGAGGGGATGCCACCCAAGTGAGAGGTTTAGCATGAGATTCAATTGTTTCCAAATTTGTCGCTGCTAAAAAATGAGCTATATAGGTAGTTCAACATTGAAGAAAATGAAGTGAAAAAGTAGTTGCAATAGTTGTTGGAGAAGGGATTCAATAGGCCCATTATGTTTACATGTGATTCACCCATCATCATCACTCTTAAGAAGGATGGAATATAAAGAATGTGTATCGACTACCATGACCCAAAAAACAACCCATCAAGATTAGATATTCTCTGCCAAGGATTGATAATTTGTTAGATCAACTACAACAATCCAAGTTCTTAATCAACTAGGAACTCAAATCAAATTACTAGTAGCAAATGAAAATCAAAGTTGAAGACACATGGAAGGAAACGTTTTTTATGAACAAGTTTTGTATGAATTGTGAGTGATTCCTTTTGATTTATCTAGTGTACTTGAAACTTTCATGAGATTGATTAATGATGTGTTGCATCCTTTTATTGACTCATTTGTAATAATTTACCTACACGACATATTAATCTTCAGTAGTACTTGGACATGATGTAGGTATTAGACACATTAAAGAAGAATCATTTTCTTGTGAATTTGAAGAATGTGAGTTTAGGAATAATTTATCGATTATCCTAGACACATGATTGGTGGGGGAGAATTAAACTAGTTTGGACAATATTTAAGCCATCAACCAATGGCCTATAAGTTCCCACTAGTTTGACAAAAATTGTGAGTTTTATGGAGCAACTCAATACTTGATTAAGTTCATTGCAAAATTTTCAATAGTAATAGCACCATTGCACACCATGACCACTAAAGAAAATATATTTCATTGAGGTAATCCACAACAATGATCCTTTGAATACTTGAAGAGGAACATCAATAATTCTCTATTCATAACATGTCCAATTTACAACAATTGTTTGAACAAGAGACAGATGCCAGTTGATATGCAATATTGATCCATATATATATATATATATATTGTTAAATTTTTATATGCTTAGCTAAAAGCATCAGTATTTCATTTCATTTCCATAACAAAAGCATATAAACAGGATCACTGAAAGAAACAGTATCACAAGAACAACACAAATTTATCCTGGGAAAACCCTAAAGGGAAAAACCCAGCAAAAGCTTCCTCAATATAGATGCCCCAAAAAGGTAAAAAGGTAAACCAACAAGGAGATCAAAAACCTGATCCTCCTCCTTATCCGGCTACTTCTCTCCTCCACAGGTGCGCTACTCAAGTGAGTGTGTGTGTCTCAAATGAGGAGCACTACACCTCTATTTATATTCATCCGTTCACTTAAGTTAACTCATCTGTCATGTAGGCTCGAGTTAATCATGTAGGCTCAAGTAACCACACTGGGGTGCTAATGACCCACCTTTACAATTAGAGGGGACTGCCTCATGACTCTTATTAGTTCTTCCAATTAGGAGCATCGGGGTACAAAGTAGTACAAGTGGTTCTCCTGGTAGGACCATCGGGAACCACAAAGAAATACATATAGAATATTCTTCGAAGTTACAATATTTCAACACTCCCCCTTAATGAGAATGGTATTCTATAACAACATCAACAACAACAATAATAGAGGAGCGATAGAGGAAATCATCAACATCATCAGGGTGATACATCTATAAATCATTGGAAGCTTTTCAACATCATGTAGTCTTCATCTTCAATCTTTAGTCTTCAGCATCATCAGTACTTTTGTAATGTCCCGATTTTGACCCCGTTTGCATGATGTATATATATATGTAATTAATTGTGGTGAGGAGCTAAAGGAAAAAAGCCCCACCATCGATTTGGTTGTGAATGTTTCAGCAATAGGGATAGTTGCCGATGGTATGCCGTGCTATCCGGCACATTATAAATCGGCATCATGTAAACGCGCACATCAAATAAAATAAACCACAACCAGCTACACCAGTGCAACGTTGAATGAAAATGGCATGGTTCCAAAGGATGAGGGGTTGGGGGATGTCAAACCTTGGTCTATGGGGCAAAAACCCATGTTTTACCACCTTGTTTATTTGTCACCTTTTTTGTCTCAACCAACCTCTTCCAACGTCTTTAATGTTTTGTTGGGTAGCTGAGGAGTTATGGCTGCTGGTGGTTGGGGTAGTTATGGTCTTTGGGAGTGGGGTGGGAGGACTGTCAGTCCCTTGCCCACATGCCCACTCCACCCACGACTGCCTTCACTCTTCTCTCCCACGTTTCCAATCTTCACGACTATGGTCGGTTGCTCTCACGCCTGGTCTTCAATCTTCACGATGATGGTCGGCTCGTTCTTCCTCGGGATGGTCGGTTTGTTCCTCGGGTTGGTCTGTTGATTCGCGCGCATAAGTGAAGTTGTTTCTCCTCACGCGTGGGCTGGGATCATCCCGCAGAGAGAGACGTTCTACTCTCTCCTCACGCACAGGAACCCTGCATTGATTTCCTCACGCAGGGAGCAGATGCAATTGCCATTGTCACCCAGGATTTTTGAGTGTGGGAGCCATTCACGCTCAGGGCCGTGTATGCGGCTTGCTGTTGACTTCACCCACGTTTTGGGATGTTGCTATTCTTCCCACGATTTTTGGATGTGGCTGTGAGTCCGATTTCTTCCTCAATTGGGGACTGTGGGTGTTTCGCCCATGTTTGCATGAGCTATGTCATTCTCCAGCGTTTGTGTGGAGGAGCTGTGTGCTGTGGATTTCCAAATCCGTTGGCTGAGTCTCCCATGTCTATGCTGGGAGTTCTGTTTCCTTTTTTCATGTTCTCAGGGCTGTGTAATGCTGTCATCATTCATTGTGAGTTTGGGCTGCTGTTATACCCTGGTTTTGGGTGTTGTGGCTGAGTCACCTGCGGTTGGGTCCTGTCACCGATTGTGTGGTCTTCTTCACAGAGCTGTGAAGGGATTGTTGCTGTGTGTACGCAGTGGTTGGTCTTCGGACTGTGCTGGCTTGGCCAATCGGTTGAAGGACTGTTAAACCCAGCTGTGTTGGTTTGACTGATTTGGTCCCTTGGCTAGGTGTAAGCCTGTATTGCCCCTTAGTCCCTGAGGAATCATGCCTAGCTCGGGGGTGGCAGCATTGCTGAGAGATTGATGAGCAAGCTGGCCTATGGTTGGGTGGAATGTTGCAGCGACGTAGCTGGTTGCGGGATTCTTCATCAAAAGATAAGTACCGTTGCTATTCCATCTCTGCAATTATATTAATGTTCAATGAGTTATAATGAACATGCTGAATGCTGGTTTATGAATATGTTTGCTTCCGCTGAATGATTGAGGAATTATGCATCTTGTATGATGTTTTATGCACTCTGTTATGCATGTTGTTTAAGCTTTTAATATCCGCATTTTTCTTGTTTATGTTCATGGGGCTGTTTTCCCGGTCGAGTGATTGGTGTTGGTCGCGTCCTCTTCGTCAGTCGGAGGAATGGGGACGTGATAGAATGGTATCAGAGCTTAGGGTTGCAACAATGGGCCTCTATGGGCCAAGAAGGTGCAGTGAAAGACGCAGAACTTCTTCCTGCCCAGCATTAATTTAGATTGGAAACTTCAAGAAAATCACCTAAGTGTTGGACAGGCAGAAGGTTTAGCGGTTTCCGGTCCGTCGTTGCGGCTGCTAAAGGGACTAAACCGCCGATGCAACAATGGATCCGATTGCCGACGAAAGGAATTTTTGAAAATTTTGTTCAAGTGTCCCCCCATCGGAACAATCAGTGGAATTGACTTCCGCCGTTGTGGAAGAACTGGCGGAGTGGACGTCCGCCGTTGCGGACGAATTGGTGAAGTTTCCTGTCCGCGGTTGCGGAAGACCAAACCGCCAAGTCTTCCGACGGAGAAAGAATTCCGCCGTTGCGGAAGACCAAACTGCCAAGTCTTCCGACGGGGAAAGAAAGTCACAAAAATTTTCTAAGTGTTTTGACGTCCGTGGGAAGAGAAAGTGTTTGTGCGTCCGTCTTTGCGGAAGCCAAAGTCATTTGGCTTCCGATGTAAAAGGACTGCCAATGCCGATCAAGTCAGTTTGCCATTGCAGAAGAAAGAATGCTTCCGAGAGTCGTCGTTGCGGAAGAAAGAATGCTTCCAAGAGCCGTCGTTGCGGAAGAAAGAATGCTTTCGAGAGCTGTCGTTGCGGAAGAAAGAATGCTTCCGAGAGCTGCCATTGCGGAAGAAAGAATGCTTCCGAGAGCCCCCGTTGCGGAAGGAAGAATGCTTTTGAGAGCCACCGTTGTAGAAGAGAAAGTGATTGAGCGTCCACCGTTGCGGAAGCCAAAGCGATAAAGCTTCCGATTAGAAAGACTGCCGACGCCGGTCAATCAGTTCATAGATCAGGAGAGAAAGTGATTGAGCATCCGTCGTTGCGGAAGCCAAAGTTCTAAGACTTCCGATGTGAAAAGACATCCGACAACCGATGAGAAGGAAAGGAAAATTCTGAGTTTTTCCATGGGGTTTCTCAGAGATTTCGACTGTTTTCAGAGGGATTTTTCAGCTGTTTTTCAGTGAAATTTCAGGGCTAAAAAGGAGAAAAGAGGCAACGACAAGGGGGCAAGCCCCCTTGACCCCCGTCGTACCTTGAGACAGTCGTTCTTGTGAAAAGAGAATCCTATGCTTTGGGCAAATTAGTAAGACCCAAAATTCATAAAATATGAATGGTGCCACGGAATTGAGGTGGCTGAAGTTGGCAACCAAAATGCAACTCTGTGTAAAATACAAAGATTTGGTGAAAAGTCTTCATTTTTAGAAGTGGTGTGGTTTTCACACCCGAGGTCGGAATGAAGCATGCAGATAGGCGTTGGAAAGCTTATCTAGTAGGGGACGAGGGTAAGTCACTAGAATTTGAGCATGAAGTAGCAAAGTGCTAGTGATGGCCACTGCTATCAAATGGACAAATCTAGACAATTGCATGCCGGAAGTAGCAAGGACTATGAAGTCAACCCACTGTTGCATGGAAGAGGAATTCCATGCAAGGATGAGGGATTTGAAAAAGGGAAGTTTTCCTTAAAACTCTAGCTTGCTGGTTATAACTACATTTCCTAATTTTATGCTTGAAATGCATGAGGATATGTATTGCATGCATAGGATGTTGCATGTTGGTAAGAATATTGGAAATTATATATTTATAATGAACCACTAATGATAATCATTGCTTTGATGTTGGCATTAGTGGAAAAACCAACGATGACATGGAACTGGATGAATATGTTGCTGATGCTGATGAATGAGACCAGCAACCCTATGGAGAAGGGGTAAAGCAATAAGTCCAGGATAAAAGTTGGTGAGCCAATTCTGCAATCCCCTACAAAGGACCAACCAAATTGGTCATGTCAAGGGTGTAAGTACGACCCATGCAGGTAAGAATTTGCTTATGACAAATTCCATGGAGTGGTAAAGGTAAGATACCTCATACCATGTGGATGTTGGAATATAGAAAGGTGTCATGCATATATATGTTGATGATATTGATTATAGTAATGCACCCTATATGAAGTGGACATGGTTATGCCATGTATGGTATGTTGAATGCATTGAGATGAATGCATGTGATATTATGAATAACTAATGACTGAAATGATGAATTGGTGGCAATTTAGGAACCATTTCAAAGGCTGTTATGAATGCAGGATAGTCATGATCAATTGGCTGCCAGAAATGCTCTATGGAAGAGCAAGGTGGTATGAATGATACGCTTGTGAAGTAAGGAGTATCTAAACATTTCATTTAATTGCATGAATGATATGACTATACCTTGCAATGTTAGTATGATGATGATTGCATGAAGTAAATGAGTTTTGGTAATGATCACGTGACTAACCGCTGGAAGTATTTGAATTTTATAAATTCTGAAAATGCTTCAGTAATGGTTGTAGCAATGAAAAGGGTATATGCATCCAAGCTTACCAAGTGTTTGGTTGATTGAAACTCATGTTTCAGGTAGATTATCTCGAGCATGGCAGTGAGAGGTAAGACCCTGACCAATGCTAGAATCTACCTTGTATGAGAAGAATCTCATAGTTGTAAAAGTAGTTGGTATGCATAATGGGTTGTTAAAATTGAATTGTGAATTTCGGATTTAAGAAATTGCTGACAACTACTAGTCACTATTGGCTTGCACAAGATTGTGTTTGGTTGATTGAAACTCAGGATTCAGGTAGATTATTTCAAGCATGGCAGTGAGAGGTAAGACCCTGACCAATGCCAAAATCTACCATGTGAAAGAGCCCACCTTATGAGAAGAGTCTCATAGTTGTAAAAGTAGTTGGTATTGGTTGTTAAATTTGAATTGGGAATTTCGGATTTAAGAAGTACTAACGACTACTAATCATTGTTGGCTTGTGTAAGATTGTG
>LPNX011046187.1:6250-25604 GCA_001517045.1 Pseudotsuga menziesii | reverse complement strand
CTTGAGGGATCTTCTTTGAATGGTGAGAGCTTGATCTTCAATTGCTCCCATCTTCTTCTTCTCTTCTTATGAGTCGAGATGAAAGCAATTACTTCCTTCTAGCATACATTATTTGCATGAATGAATCCCATGATCCTAGGAGGCCATTCAAGGTGGCTATCACCACTTCTTCTTCTACCACTTCAAGTTGTTCTGCATTCTGGATCTTCACATTCTTCAACTGTTTTCTCAAAGCCATCTTCTAATTTAAGTTCTTATCTTCAAATAGCTTGAACAAGGAATCAAACATCTTCGATGTCTTTAGGGAAGACACTTGTGGTACAAGTTGATCCATGATTGAATCAACAATGATCTTCTTGGCCTTGATCAAGTTCTTCTTGTGTAAGGCTTTGAGCCTCATCTCTGTATGGAACTGGAACCTCTCTACTTATGTAGGTGTCCAATTCATTTTCTTTAGAGAGATCAAATACTTCCATGCTTGGAAGTTGTCAACTTTACCAAGCTTATCATCAATCTGATGTGATAGATCACTTTGAAATGAGAACCTCAAATGCAAATAGCAAAAGATTAGATCTTACCGATTTGAGGTGTCCGTCCTACTTCCAGAGCTAACTGATTTAGGGTTTGTCAGAGAAAACCTAATTTTAAAAACTTGGAATATTTAAGATATGATTGGATAGAAAGATAAATCTCTTCAAATGGAGCTGTCTAATGTACTCCTTTTCTGAAAACACTAGAGGGAAGCTCCCAGAACAAGAAGCCCTAGTTTTCCAATTTCTTCTGCAGAAATTCCTGTCACTGTTTCTATGATATCTTCGCAATTACGGCTCCTATGTGTCTGAAATTTTTCATTGAGGTAACCTTGCATGTCCCTGATCCAACACCATAGGTTTCATCAGCATGGGTTTCACCCATTTGGATTTGTGATCCTTTTCCCACGGTGACCTGTTACAGGACTGTTCAGAACAACGAAGTTGTATGGACTGTCACGTGTCACTGTTTCATCTTCGGGTTCTAAAGTTCGGACCACAGAAATTAAAGTCTGTGATATTTCTGGAACATCTTTAGGAATTCAATTTGGACCTTTGTATCCCAATCTATAGCAATTGTTCCTAGGTGTCCTGTTTAGGGATGAATTCTGGAAGAGGCTGGGACCCTAACTTGGAGGGATCATATCTCCCAAAATATAGCGAATATGAGGCTGCATTTTGGATACAGTGTACATCAGGAGTTTATCTTAGGCCTATGCAATTTTTAGCTTGAGAACCTTCGCCAATCGTGGGATATAGTGAATATACCAAAACTTAGCAGTTTCAGTATTTAGGGTTTTTCTAGCTTGGGGTCAAACTAGGGTTTGACTTTCCCGGAGTTTCATCCAACCAAAAATATTGATCCAGGTCTCTAAAATTCAATTTTGATGAGGAGAGAAATCCTATGCCAGGCTCACTCAAAAATTCCTCTTCAGCAAGAAGCCCTAATTTCTTCAGGGGAGAGAGGGAGAGCTATTTTGCCTTGTGAAAGCTGTCCTATTTAGGGTGGCTCTGATACCATGTTAAATTTTTATATGCTTAGCTAAAAACATCAGTATTTCATTTCATTTCCATAACAAAAGAATATAAACAAGATCACTGAAAGAAACAGTATCACAAGAACAACACAAATTTATCCTGGGAAAACCCTAAAGGGAAAAACCTAGCAAAAGCTTCCTCAATATAGATGCCCCAAAAAGGTAAAAAGGTAAAACCAACAAGGAGATCAAAAACCTGATCCTCTTCCTTCTCCAGCTACTTCTCTCCTCCACAAGTGCGCTACTCAAGTGAGTGTGTGTGTCTCAAATGAGGAGCACTACACCTCTATTTATATTCATCCGTTCACTTAAGTTAACTCATCTGTCATGTAGGCTCGAGTTAATCATGTAGGCTCGAGTTACACATGTAGGCTCAAGTAACCACATTGGGGTGCTAATGACCCACCTTTAAAATTAGAGGGGACTGCCTCATGACTCTTATTAGTTCTTCCAATTAGGATCATCGGGGTACAAAGTAGTACAAGTGGTTCTCCTGGTAGGACCATCGGGGACCACAAAGAAATACATATAGAATATTCTTCGAAGTTACAATATTTTAACATATATATATATATATATTCATCTATTTTGGTGCTTTATTGGTGTAAATATTGGATGAATTGACTTAGGGCCCATTTTAGGTAGAGGTCTCCCTTTGCAGATTTGGCTCCAAAAACTTCTAAGGCCACATTGAGGGATTAAACAAATTTTTTTGGGTTCAAAATTTTATCACTTTTTACACACCTATTGATGTTTTTCTATGCTCTGATACCTTTCTAATGATGCAAGAATCACCTCAAACAAAGTTCTCATGAGGAAGTTATGCCTCCAAGAAAAATCACCACCATGAAATTGAGTGGATTCTGTGTCAACTTTCATTTCTCACAAATGAAGAGATATCCACTTGTTGAATTTCAAGAACATTCTAGTAGGTCCAAAAACCTAATCATAATCAAGAGTTGAGGCATGCAGAAACCTTAGACGACCATTGGGCTATGTTAAATACTGGGCCATTTGTAAAATAAGGGGTTCCATTCTTATGATGTTATTGTATTGTTCCATAGTTGTGCAACTAAGCATGAGAGAATATATTAGAGAAAAATAGAGGAAGTAGGACATCCTGTAGTATCCATTCTGGTCATAGAGTCATTGGTAACTCCATAGAGAGTATCATTTTTTTTGTATTTGTATTCTATATAAAAGAGCAAGGCATAGTCCTCATTTCTTGCTAGGTTTTTCCCCATTGGGTTTTCCCAAGGTAAATATTGTGTTATTTGTTTGATTTGTGTATTTCTTTAATCTAGTTATTTTTCTTTCAGTGGAAATAAGCTAATAAAAAGAGCTAAGTTGTAAGATCTTTTATGATGAGCTATTCCAGTGGAAAATCTGTTAAGATGAACTATTCCAATGGAAAATCCATGGCAGTTTATGTATCATATTGGTATCAAAGAAATTTTCTTTAGGGTTTTGTGGAAAATTGTAGGATCTAATGGAAAAATAAAGAAAAATTATTCAAACCCTAGCCATGGTGAATGATTCTAGTGAAGAAGCGACAGGCAAGTATGAAGAACGATTTACAAAGTTGTAAATAGAGGTTTCTAGTATCGCTTGTACTATGTTAGTCCTCATGGAATCCATGGAGAATAAGTTTGGAACTTTTGGTGATTTTGGAGGCTCTAACTCATAGATTATATTAGAGGGGAAATCGCAAGGTAAAGGTGACCCTGAAAAGGAGTCGAGGAAGGAACTCAAGAAAGAGAAATGAAGTTCTAGTACCAAAATTCCTTCCTAGTATTTATTTAAGATGGAAGCAAAATCCAATATCAAGTCATACCAAGGTGGGATCTATGCTTTAAATTTGACATGATGAGTTGGAAAAATTAGAGATCTATTTTAGTATCCATCCAATAGATGAGGAGCATAAAATTTCATTTGCTCGACTGAAATTAGAGGGCCAAGCATTAACCTGGTGGAAAAGCCACACATAGGAACTTAGGATGGAGGTTGATCCACCAGTAATCAAGTGGGAGGAATTCAAAACCTTCATTAAGTCCCATTTCTACCCTATTGTATATGTAGAGTACCAATGTATTTGTTCGCATTGCTTCATGCAAAAACAAGGGTAGAGTGTGCAAGGGTACATCACATAATTTAGGAAGATGGCTATCATGTTGGGTATCTCACCCAAGATTCCAAATATACTTCTCTAGTATCTAGGGGGTCTACAGATTCATTTACAAAAACAAGTGATGTTATTCAAGCTTAGGAAAATTGAGGAGGCATATGTGCACGTACAATGCATGGAAAATATGGGCCATATGAAAGAACACCCAAGTGGTTCCAAACAGAAAGAGAACCAAGACACTCCCAATGAGGGGAAGAATAAGTGGAGGGAAAAATATAAGAAGACTAAAATCATGACACATCAGTGCAAGGATCTAAAAAACCATTGTAACATCAATAATCGTGCTAAAGAAAAGTGTTAGAAGTTACATCTAGAGCTTAACCCTAAGAACCACAAGAAGGATTCTAAGAAGACAAAACTTCTATCCATGGATTCAAGCAAAGAGGTAGAGAGAATATTAGACGTGGATGTGAATATTGTGTGCACTTCAGTGAAGAAGGAGGCAAACCTTATTAGTTTTCATCACAAGGAAGAGAAGGAGATGACAAAACTCTTCCATATCAATATCCATACCAAAAATATTAAGGTAGATTCTCTATTCAATTTTGGTTCACAAGCCAATATCATAGCAAAAGATCTAATAAGTAAGCTTGGATTGGAAGTACATGATCATCCTAGCCCCTATCCATTAGGATGGGTAAATAAGTATACAAAACTTAGGGTCACAAAATAGTGTAAGATTAAATTTTCTATAAGTGCAGATTATATTGATGAAGTGGACGTAGACGTAGTACCCCTTGATGTTTATGGTGTAATGTTTGGAATACCATACATGTATAAGAGGTATGCGATCTTCACATGGAGAGAGAACGTTCAACACAATTTGATTAAGTATGGGAAATATTTAATAATCAATGTTCACAAAGGTATATCGAAAATATCTCTAGTAAGTGCTAACCAAGCAAAAATTATGATCATTTCAAGTAGAAAGTTTGTGTTTCTTTTCTTAAGACATAATCAACAAGAAGGTGAACCAGTAAAGTAAAGGCATATTTGGATGGATGTACCAAAGAGAAAAAACAGCAGTTGGCTAACCTTTTTCGGGCATACAAATAAGTATTATAGGAGCCTAGAGGACTACCTCTTAACAAGGAAGTGGAGCATGAGATACACCTATTGCTAGATTCTCCATTGTAGAACATCGAACTATACAAATAGTATGTTGTGGAGGTTGAAGAAGTGAAGAAGAAATTGCAGCAACTATTGGAGAAGGGAATAATTTGACCAAGCACCTCACCTTGTGGGTCGCTTATTGTCTTAGTACATAAGAAGGATCAGATTTTTCTTATGTGTATTGACTAAAGAGATATGAATTAGATCACCCTCAAGAATCGATACTCTCTATCTAGGATTGATAATTTTCTATATCAGTTGAAGCATGCCAAGTAATTCACCTGCAAGTTGGATCTCAAATCAGGATACAATAAGGTACGAGTGAAAGAAAAGGACACATAAAAGACCACCGTCAAGACTAATAAATGTCTATATGAATGGTTCGTAATTCCTTTTGGTTTTTGTACTGTACCAGTTATATTTATGTGTTTGATGGATGATGTATTATGTCTCTTCATAGATTTATTTGTCATAGTGTATTTATATGATATATTGGTTTATAATGCTACTTGGGAAGAGTGTATTTTGCATCTCAAGCACATGTTGGAGAACTTGAGAAAAAATTCACCTTGCCTCGTTCCTTATCCTACTGTGTCACCTTTGCAAATCCCTCAACCTTATCCCAAGTTGTTATTGAGGGGGGATGTTAGGATATTTAAACACTTAGGAATTAGTTAAGATCAAATGGTCTAATGTGTCTTTAAGTAAAGCGTGTATCTTTAGTATGCATTTGTACTTTTGTAATACAATATCATGATATGTTTTGGAAATAAAGTGATCATATGGTTCATATGGTTCAAATCCCCCAGTAGATAAATACTGGGGTGATTTCAAACCCCCCTAAAAGTATTTTTTTCAAACCTATGGGGGTAGTTTGAAAGCACCCCGAAAGCCATCGATGTTGAAAACTATTAGTTTTTAGGGGCAGTTTTGAAGACCCCCTATAGATACCTACGAGGGAAGTTCTGAAACCTTCATCGTAGATACCTACGATAATGGTTCTATTTTCCCTAGTAGGTACATACAGGGGAAGTTTTAAACCCCCCATAGATACCTATGGGGGTGGTTTTAACCCCCCTCTAAAAGTCACAAACCTATGGGGGTAGTTTGCAACCCCCACTAATGCCATCAACACTAAAAAATATAGGATTTTAGGGGTGGTTCTAAAAAAGAACAAATCCTCCCCAAAAGTCTCTCTTATAAACATATGGAGGCAGCTCTAAACCCCCCCAACCTCACTCTTATAAATATATGGGGGTGTTTTTTAACCCCCTCATAGACTTGTACAAGGTGAATTTAAATCCTCGTAATAGGGGTGGTTGTGAACCCCCCTCATAGACTCTTACAAGGGTGGTATTTAACCCCCCTCATAGACTCTTACAAGGGTGGTATTTAACCCCCCTCATAGACTCTTATGGGGGACGTACTCAATCCCTCTCATAGTGTCCTATAGCAGAGGTTTAAAAACCCTCTAATAGTCTCTTATAGAGGTTTGAAATCCATATCATAGTATCTTATAGCGATTTAAAACCCCCCTCATAGACTCTTACGGGGGTGGTTTTGAACCCCCCTCATAGATTTCTACGGGGGCGGTTTTGAACCACCTCATAGACTCTTACAAGGGCGGTTATAAACCCCCTTCATAAATTATGAGGGAAATTATAAACCCCCCTCATAGTGACCTATGGGGGAAGCTATAAACCCATAGCATAGAAACATAAAAAGACGGTTTGAAACCCCCCTCGTAGTCGTTCATATAAATCATCGTAATTTTTTTATTATTTGAAATAACAATATCACAATATCAACATTAGGGCATGGAGGAATTGAACCACCAACTTCCTGCTTATAAGGCAGTCACTCTTCCATTGAGTTAGCACCCTCTAAGAATTGGGGAGAGGAGTAATATTAACACCTAGATTATATCATTTGTAATTTTATGAAAAGGTAATAATGCTTAAAATCCAATTTATTTTTCCAAAGACGAGCATGCTTAAAATCCAACTTATTTTTCCAAACACAATAATAAGCAAAAAAATATACCTCATTAGAGATGTGGATAAAGTGCTTGAAGTATAAATTCAACTTAAGGCTAGAATTGCTCAATTTGGAAAACTTGGGTGACGCCCTTCTAGATATTCCACTTAATAGTAGATTTAATTTCCTCCTTTGCAGGAATAAGGTGGGGCATGGAATTAAGTGACATTGAGAGAGAGGCAATCAATCAAAATAATACCCATTGGATTAAGAAGAAAATGTGGCTCAAATAGCCAAAAAGGGATCTTACCTGTTTGGCCAAGGATGGAAGTCTCCCAAAAGAGAAGAGTTCCAAAAAGGGGTATCTCTGACATCTTGAAGGGGATTCTACCATATGCCATACTCTATGAAGATATATTATAACTATGAAGGTTGTCTTGAGGTGAAATAGATATGGAAAAAATTATACTTATAGAATATACCAATTAATGGTCATTTTTGGAGCGTTGAAAGGTAATACATGGGAGGTAGGTGTAGGGGGGAGGGGACATCTATTGCTTCAATGGAAAAGAAGAACAAAGTTTTGTTGGGTGTGGATCAGGCTAATTATTAATTCAATTGTGTTTGAACTCTCGGACGGTGAACATAAGGGGGATCCGGGGGCATGAGCCCCCTAGAACAAATTTTGGAGCATGTTTTTTGTTCATTTTTTTGCCATTAAAATGTGGTGAAAATTGCCTTGTAAAAATATTGTAATTTTGTAGTCAATCTGAGCCGTTCATTAGATCTCATATTTGACGGTAGAAATTATGTTATGGATTTTAACCCTAGAAGCAAACCCTATTTTTATGAGGAATTGTATTACGGTTGTGAATTGTCTTGTGAAAAATGAGATGGTGAGAGAGAGTGAAGAGGAAGTTGCAGCGGATGTGTTGCAGGTTGTATCCCTTCATTTTGTTAGATAGTTTAATAAAAAAGACCAACAATTTTTGTGTGGACGTAACCCATCTTGGATGAACCATTTTATATTAGTGTCTATGTTTTATTGTGTTTATGTGCTTTGTTTATGCATCTTGTTCTATGCTATTGTTCTGCTATCCTATTTTTCTAACAATTTTTTCATGGGGGTTGGGTATAGAGACCAATAATTCAGCGGAAGCTCTAGTGCTCTATCTTGGAATCTGCCTTATCTAGGAAAGAGGAGTCACAGAGGTGATAGAAGTCAGAGACTCGATGATGATCATCAATGTGATGCGACAAGGGGATAGAGAGGATGACTCACTTCTAACAAAAATAATGAGACGAATTAGGTTTATATCACAACCTCTTAAAATATCTTACTATCATGTGGTAAGATCAAACAATAGCCAAGAAGATTATTTATCAAACATTGAAGCCACCCTAAGGAAAGGGGGCTTGGAACTTAATGGGGGTGTCATGTCAAGTATTGATCCCCCATGAACTCAATGGATTTTGTACATGGCTCGAATCACATCAATCAGGGAGGGAATTGATGGTAGCATGTAGATGGGACACACATTAAAGGAAGGATAGAAATCGTGGGAGGGTCGACTCATGCAATCATAAGAGGATTGGCTCCCATGACATACATCATTGCGAAGATGAGTGAGAGAGGTTAGAGGTCTTGATCGGATGTCCTGCTTAGGTTCTTGCATGGTCACCAACTCCTTCCATAACGAGTGGTCACAGGAAGGGAGAGTAGAATTTCGTTGGAAAGGTTGAGGGGGTATAACTAGGTGAGAAAGCAGATCAAGCAGATCCATATTACGGACTCTTCAGGAATTGTCGATATATCTTGCACTCGGTGTATGTCTTGCGACATCTCTAAACTAAGGCAAGATATGAATATTTTGCACAATGAGTTCAAGGGGATGCATCGTCTTATTGCCAATATGTCAAGTAATCAATAGGAGGAAATAGAAGGGATTAACCAAGCCCTGATAAAAATATGAGTGATGGTATTATCTCAAGCAGAAAAAATAGTGTGCATGGAGGATGATCTCAACTCTCTCTTGGAGAAAAATGATTTGAGACAAACGGTGAACCATGCTGCTTCGGTTGCATCTAAGAATCATAGACTAGGACATCCACCTAGGGGACCAGGCCATCCACCTAGGAGGACATGGATATGGATGGAGACCCGGCTTGGAACTAGTAAGAGTTTACCTAGAAATATGTTTATATGTGATGTTTTTAAATGCGTTTATGTAATAGGTAAATACATCAAAACATACATCGTTCTACATTTTGAAAGCACTAGTATTAGTGTCTTTTCCATTTATGTGATAGGCAGTGTTTTATACTTTTTTTGTCATTCTCATAACAAAACAAAAAAAAAACTTCTTCTTATGAAACTACAGCCTTTTTGTATTTTCTGGTTGATTTGGCTCCTTGCCACAACCCCTTTTGATATATCATACTACTTGTTTATGTGAAAAAAAAATGAGTGGTCCTTTCCATTGAATACAACACTGGAGCATGATAGTTTGTGTTATCATCTTGAAATTCCTATTGAGAAGAATGAGGCCATTATCGACCATCCCACAAGGTTAAGAATGTTCTCTAATATCATTGTTGTGTCTATGCTATAAACTTGTGGTTATAAATGGAAACAGTTTTTCACATAGAATCTATATTTTTCTTGAAACTAGGATGACCATCTAGATATGAGTGATGAAATCTGCGAATAATAGACATTCTATCACTATATCTACTAATATTAACACTAAAATTTGAATAAACAAAACTAATTTTGAAACTTATAGAAACTTGGATGTGAAAGTTGAATTTAGATGTTGGAATTTGTTTTTCATTATTTTTTCAAACTCATCTAAAATTACTAAAAGTAAAAACATATCCAACACTTGAACAACATGGAGAAATCCCAAAGGGTTTGGATCCAATGGTGAGGAATGTAGAGTTTCTCACCATTGGCTAAGCTTCAATACCCATCGGGGCACATTACAACCCCTTGAATTTTCTATTGTTGGAACAGACAATGATACTCATAACCAACAATATTTTTTCCTTGTAAATTTTGATGGTAGAGTCAACTTACTTGAAAAGGTTTTTGTATAAATTTTCCATTCCATCTTCCAAGTTAATGCATTTAACTGTGAACAAGACCAATTTAATTAGTAAGTTGTGCAACCAAAATCATTTCAAGAGATCAATCATTAAGTAATCATAAATCTTACACTTACTCTACATAATCATCAAAACTTCAAGATTGAAGTGGATTCCTCTCTACATCCAATAGGCATAGTTTTGTTGCAGCAACAAAGATCCATTTTATACCACTTTGAGAGTTTTCAATCATTGTTTTGAATTATTAGGTGTATTAATGTGAGATATACACACTAATTCAAGCAGTGAAGCATTCATGGAATTATTAGTTCTAAAAAAAGACATTCACAACTACCATAACTATGAAAATTAATGACATCAATTGAATACAACAAATAGCAATCCTATGAACTATTATAACCTCCGATAAAAAAATTGGGTAGTTTTATAGCAGTAATAAAGCATGGAAAGGATTATTCCTCCAATCTACGTCAAAAAATTACTTAAAGGGAAGTTATGGACAGTCTATGGAACACTTGATACCTTTGAATACCATTCTAGGCATCATAAACTAGATATGGACAATGGACAACAAGAGGAGTGACTTGTGGTGGTGAATTTTCGGTGGTGACCTATAAAATATTGTCATGGTAATTTTTTGTTTTTATTTGGTGTGATACTTTCTCATTCTCATTTGGAAAAATTTCCAGCAACAAGGTTCAACTAACCTCCTCTAACTACTCAGTGACATCCTCCCTAATAGGGATCTTGAACTCCATCAACCAAACATATGTGGTGTCATGTTATTCATGTAATTAGTGTCCACATTAGGGGTCATTATCATCGAAGGAAATACCATCCACATTATTTGTTCTCTCATTTTTTTTCATCGACAGTGGAATATTGTACTAGTAGTTGTAGATCATATCAGTAAACCCTTGTAAGAAGAAAGAAGGGATTTTTGAATAGCTAAACCTCTCCAATCCTGCCAAGGTATGGCCTTATAGTCCTAAAGATAAAAATGCATTTTTGCTTAATGTGCAAACTTGGAATGATGGAAGATCAACAGTGCAATGTCCCTTGTTGCTTACTAATTTTTTTTTCTTAGCAATTGAGAAGTATCAAAATCATGTCTATTGACACACAATTTGATTTCTCAATATAATTTGCACCATACATATCAATTCAAATTACATGCTTAATCTCCTTTAGATTATACTTTTTATATCCTCGCTTTAGGAGTATGGTAAGAGGAGTTTATGGTCAGGTTAGACCCTAATTAGTTGCCTTGGATGAGGCAAAATGGCTCAACATAGTTAGTGTCATGAATATGTGTTTGTTTTCCAGTGGGGCCCAAGGAAAAAATCTGAAGAAAAACAAAAAGCAATAGCCTACCTAAACCTTAAACTTGCCTTCATTATGTTTCTTATCTCATTTTACTTCTCTAATATTACATTGGATGGTTTGGACTCTAGAGAAAAAGAAAACTCTGCCTGGCAGCCTGCTAGTGGACTTGATTTGGCACTAGATTAGAAAAATTCCAAGGGGGTTGCTATGTGATTATTGTCTACCCATTGTATTTAGAGCCTCAATTTTTATGTATTATGTCCCAGTATATCAATTAATTTTTCAAACCTATAATTTTATGTCTCTCATAACTTATACTTTATGTATGTCGATGTGATTTTTCCTATATGCACCCTTACATACAATATACATCAACAAAATCTGCATATTTGGTGTCTAAGTGTTCATATTTACATTGGTGTGCATGGACATTGTTTGTGACTAAATTTTGAATATTTTTATTTATTTTTTAATCTTGTTGAGTTGAAGTTTGGCTGAATCCAAATCCTAGCACTTTGTTAGAAACACAAAAATAGTTGCCCTTTAAGAGCATTGAAAAAAGTAGATAATAATATAAGATAAGTTAGTTTTATTAATGTCCAACAAATGACCACACAATTAGGTCAATGGGTATATTTTTATATTGGGTATATACTATATAGTATATACATTATTGCCATATCGTAACCTTAAGCATCTAAACATGTTTTCTCTTTTAAATTATATAGTAAAATTTTCCATATTGAGAATGTATAATATTGTCATGCCAAGTATTGTCTTAATGTGAATTTTGAATACTCATCAGCATTTTTTCATTTGCAGGAAATTTTGAGGACTTAGCATTGAGGGTGACAAACATGGATAGTGATGATAAATGTACGATAGTGCTAGTTGGGGATGTGTTTGATGTACCAATTCTAAAGGATATTATTCACCATGTTGTCCATTGTCAGCTAGAAAAAAAACAACACTAGGTACTACATACATTATGATTTATTTTGGTATAATGATTTTGCTGCCCATCTTAAGATCAAAATTAATATTTTGTGGTAACTACATATTTTTCATTGTGCTCTGTTTATGATGTGTTTCCAAACAAAGTTTTACTATCTGTTCTTATCACATTCTAAAAGTTAAGATAGGAAAACCAATACCAAATGTTCTAAGTCAAGAACAAATATTTTTCACTATCTATCCTTTGAAGGTGGCGATAAAGTGGATCTAAGAATAATGCAATGGGACTCCAAATTGTCCATTATTTTTCCCATCTTATGTATAAATTTGATGTATTTTATGTATACATTTGATGTATTTTTCCTAAGTCTAGACCCTCATGTTAAACTTTTCTTTCTCTTTTTCAATTTTGTTTTTATAATGTTTTGTGTGGCACTTCCCATTGACTTGTACATATGTTTTCCTAAATATAAATCAACTACAAATTATATTGGAAAAGATATTTATTTCTAAACTATTGTCATCTATATTCTTATCAAAATCTCTCTATGTTTTGTTTTGTTGGATTTGGATTCAAATAATTTATGTGTATTTTAGTGAAGTGTTAGAGTAACTAAGACTTATCTCGATATTACTCTCATTATTTAAGTGAGTTTTCTTTGGAATGGGAAAAGTACTAAAAAATAACTCTACACCCAACATTTTTTAACAAATTGTCAAATTCATCCCATTAGTTTGTGCTCTTCTCATCAGGTTCTCAGTTTGCTTGTTGTTTCATCTACTTGTGTGCCAGCATAAGATTGTTCCTAAGAAGTTGAAGGGTATCTTGAATCTTTTGTCTATGATTTTAAATTATTCGAATCTTAGTGATGGTAGGCGTCAAGTGTTAAGGTTTGGCAAAGTATAGTCATAAAGTACTTCAAAAGGGGTCATCTTGGATGTTGCATAGTGGAAGTGTTCTACCACCATTTTTTAGGGTTAGCCAGTTAATCTATTATGATTGTTTGTTGGGACCTTAGCAATGAAAGTAACCTTAAAGGCACTTGTTTAAAACCTATATTTGGTCATTTCCTTGTAGACGATAGGTAGATCTCATAACTAAGGGTGTTATGGATATTAGTTGCTCTTTCTAGGTATCACTAGTGAATTTAGGATACTTTTCAAATACAATCACCTTCGGAAATTCATGAAGGAAAAAAATTGCAAATTAGTTAGATTTGGTATTGGATTGAACTATATTTGGTAAGTCTATCAACAAGAACCAAGATGACATGTTTTCCTTCGTTTTTGGGAAATATTGTAGTATGAGATAATAAGATAAGATACGATTATGTTATTAATATATAAGGAATGTATCACAAATATTTCAATCATTAATGGGACTTCAAGTGTACTAGCTTAATGGAAGAGCACCTGTCTTTCAGGAAGGAGGTTGGTGGTTTGATTCCTCCATGCCCTATCTACAAAAATCAGCAAATAATTTTAGTACAAAATGAGAGATAAATGACCAAAAAAACTACTAAAATCCTCATATAAATGACCACTTTTGAGTGGGAGACCACTAGTAGAAAATTAGTGGTCATTTATCACGCAACCAAAAATGTGGTTATGTTTAGCTTGGTTCTTTATAGCTTGTCTTGTGGTCATATATTTGGTTGTTAATTTGGCCTTATATTTGGTCATTAATTGTCACGTTAATTTGGTCATATATTTGGTCATGAGAGTAACATCGAGATAAGTCTTATTTGGTCATGAGAGTAATTTGGCCTTATATCGAGATAAGTCATGATATTTGGTCACAAGACTTTGTTCATCATCTCACAAATTGTTGTAAAGTGCGAGAGATAAATGATACTTTCAATAAAACTAGACAATGAGAATGAAATGAATGATGATGATGACAATGATGGAAATGATGATAACAACAATGAAAACAATGATGTTGATGACCTAGATGACAATGACGATGACGATGAACTAGATGATAATGATCATGATGATGGAAATGATGATCACAACGATGATGATGATAATCATCAACCATGAGATCATCATCACAACGATATGTATAGTAATTTTTATCATCATCGTCATTAGTATAGTCATGGCCCATGACCCTTGTAAGAAAGTGTTGCAGTCTAAGCATATGATTTGTTTCCCCAAGAAATGGCACAATACACAATACAATTCATGTTATTCCAAACCTCAAAATGGTTTCCACGTCCCATGCATAGGCTAAATTTTTAATCCACGTGGAATGTGTAGTAGTATAGAACCTTAGTCATAACCATAACTCCTCAAAGAAATTGTTAAGGATTACATTATTGTCATTATCATCATTACTATTTCCATAATCATCGTCATTGTCATGATATAATCATCATCATTGTCATCATCACCATCATCATAGATGTTTTCATTGGCATTGTCATCATTAGCAAAGTTCATCCTCATCATCATTATCATCGTCATCAACATCACCATCATCATTATCATCATTAATTTTCTTTCCATCATCATCATCATCACCATCATCGTCGTTATCATCACCACCATCATTGTTGTTGTCATTGTCAATTTCATTGTCATCAACGTTATCATCATGAAAATTGAATTTTTAGAGGCAACTATTACAAAACCACCTCCAAAAGTAAAAATCTCATGACTTTTCAAGGGGGGTGAGGGGGTTGTCAAAAAACTGCCCCAAAAACTCTAATTCTCATGACTTTTCGTTGGGGATTTCTAAAAGCTTCCTTGAAAAAATACATTTAGGGGTGGTATTTTTAAACCCCCACAAAAAGTCATCAAAATTGGATTTTTTTGGGTGGTGTTTAGACAACCTCCCCAANCAAACGACCCCTAAATGCATTTTTAGGGCAGTTTTGGAACCCCCCCCCCCCCCAAAAAAAAAGAAAAAAAGAAAATATGAGAATTAGACTTTTGGGTGCACTTGTCTAAAAACCTCCCTTAAAAGTCTAGTTCTCATGACTTTGGTCCAGGGTGGGGAGGTTGGGTTTCTAAACACTGCACTCAAAAATAAATTTAGGAGTGGTTAAGTAACCCCCCCTCCCCCATTTTTATTTTTTTTAAATCATGAGAATTTCACTTTTGGGGGAAGCTATTAAAAAAAACCCCTAAAGTCCAATTCTCGTGACTTTTTGTGGGGGGGGGTGTTACAAAATTCCCTTAAAACTCTCCAAATGAATAGAAAAATATGCATGATAAAGAGTAAGTCGCTTATCCTTATTCCAATTTTCTAAAAAATAATTGTTTACACTAAATTTGATAATATATATTTGATTTCATATTAATCATTTTTCATTTCATGAATACATCAACGAATGCAGAAACCGATGCCATCAATAAATTTGTTCTTTGCAGTGTGGAGGCAATGCAACCATGGGTCACATTGCATGAAGAGATGAGAAGGAAATGGGACAGTGACATGAAAGAATTCAGATGGTTGAACAATAGAAGCTTTCCATATCCTAGTCATTTAGAAGAAAATATGCCAATGATTTGTCCCAATAGTTTGTGGCTAACCAGATCAAAAAGAAATATGGTGCGTTCGATCATTGCCCTCGTGGTGAAGAGGATGCACTAAACATAGGGATTGTGTGTAGAAACTCAGTAATAATCTCTTTGTGTACTTTGTAATTCATTTATAATGCATGTTTTAATTATAGCATGTACTATGTTCTTATTATTTCTCAGCTTACTAAACATGTGACAATATCAATCCTTAATAGTTTTTTAGGTGCATTTGTTCCCATATATGTGGGCATATGGACATCACTTTTGCACAGAGGATAACAATGATGGATGTGCCACATTTAGCTGTGCAGTGGAGGTCGAGTTCAACCAATTGAGTCATTCTATTCATTATGATCAGAACATAATAGAGGGGTAGCTAGGTTATGTCGGAGAGATACAAGAAATCATGCAAGATTATTTCTCATCTTCCCAATGTGTTACTTTTAGGTGCAAGTGGTGGGATATTTCCGACTAGAATAATGTAAAGGAATATTATGATAGTTGGCTAATATGTATCAACTCTAAAAATATGTGGTATGAAAAGGAGCCTGATGTTTACCCAAAACACTAAAACCAAGTGTTCTTTTACCTAGACGTGTTGCATAGGGATTGGTGGTTCATACTAAGACATGATCCCATATGAAAACATATTTTTGAGAACAACAATGTAATCATGTCAAGTGTCGAGGAAGATAACTAGGGTGATGGCAACAAATAGTGATATGTACATATTTTATTTGGACATTTATGGGATGGCTGTAGTATTTTATTATGGGAATCTATAATTGATGAATTTTGTTTTTTCTTCATTTTATGATGACGTTGGATATGAAAAGTTAACTATCATTTACAAGCATCATGTTAATCAGAATTAAAAGAATGTAGAACTTTATGCTTTGTAAAGAATTATAAAACATTTCCAATTGTACCATATGCATCTTATTTGTTTTTATAAAAATATTGTGATGTTGGATATGAAAACGTAACAACCAATCACATGGCATGATGTCAAAGATAAATTGAATTTTTATGTGACTTCAAGATCTTTTGTAATTATTTTTTATGTGAATAATTTTATTTATAAGATTTGCATGGGATTTCTCTCTTTTTGTAAGATTACTATTATCAAATATTTCCTTGAAGATCAATTAATAATCAAGTTTTTAAACATGTTTAATCAACATAGCATATCAACATAATGTATATAATGACCAAAACTTATAATTATAAGCTATTACAATTACAATCCAAATGAAAGCATCTCATATAACTAGAGTTAAACATTATATAAACATCATCAAACTAAAGAGATTAAAAGTATACTAAGTCATCCTATCTTATTTACCATCCCACTCTAGATTGGTTTCATAAAGTTAGGCATCACTCAACTTTACCTTCAAATTTCCAAATATATTATCATATGTCAAATCCAATACTTAAATGTCTTATTCATTATTATATGCCAATTTTTCCCTCATTAATGTGCATCGTTAAAATATTTATCTAGTTAACTATAGTAAATCCTATATTCTATATATCATATATTAAACTTCCAAAAAAAAATAGCTTACTTTATAGAAGGGTGACAAAAGGTGGTTTACATAGCATATACATTAACACTAATGGCCAAGCCTTACAATCATAACATGGACTATGGTTTAATAACACTATGAAAGTTACAACTTGGGTAAACTAAAGCCACATACCTAGCATTATTACAAACATTCAAGCACTCACTCAAATGAAAAAAAAACTATGATTATGACAGTAATTTAAGAACATTTTGCATGTTTTGAGAGTACAATGTAGGCGTAGTCTCAAAATTTGACATAACATTTTTTAATGTGATTTTGAAGAAGCCATTTTTCACCAAACTAAGAAAATATACAATTCCAATGCTTGATATCTATAACTCATAACTACATTTCTCTTATGGACAATTTAATGTTTCACTACATTTCTCTTCTAGACAATTTAATGTTTCATAGGAATATGTGAAACATTGATTTTGAAGCATTTTCTTTCCACACGCATGAAATGAGATGTGGAGGGAAACATGGTAAACAAGGATAAGAAATGTTATTCATTTAAACAACGGTTCTCACATGAGCCAATGCATACAAATACTAGCATTAACCCTAGTCCATTCATGGCTACAGATAAGGAGACCATCCATATAAGCATTGAAAGTTTCAAGATGGAATTAACTTTATCTTGTTCATGGCTATAGACAAGGAGACCATCCATATAAGCATTGAAAGTTTCAAGATGGAATTAACTTTATCTTGTTCATGGATACATACCAAGATTAATTCACATACAGTGATTTGTGGTAAATGCTTGTTGTGGGTAGGGTAATTGAGCTACAGACAAGGAGACCATCCATATAAGCATCGACAAATTCAAGATGGAATTAACCTTATCTTTTTCATGGCTACAGACAAGGAGACCATCCATATAAGCATAGAAAATTTCAAGATGGAATTAACCTTATCTTGTTCATGGATACATACCAGGATTAATTCACATATATGATTTGTGGTAAATGCTTGTTGTGGGTAGGGTAATTGAATACAAGTTCTAGGATCAAGGGAAAAATATGCTTCATATTATTTTCAACCTTTTGATTAGGTAATGCTCCACCATTCATGGAATCTGCCATTTATTCACCGATTTATTATTTTTTAGAGAAACTCCCTTTTGGTTGGTATAATAGAAAGGTGAAACAAAACTATAACAAACATGATCTATAAATATATTGAATTCTTGATTAAGAAAAACAAAATTTCAATAAATGTAATGTTAAGAAATAAGTTGTAGAAAAAAATTAAAAGCATACCTAGAAGTTCCCTTGAAGTAATTATCTTAAACGTATTCATGTTAAGAACAAACATTGCTCTATATAGGTTAAGAATACAAGTATTTCCCACACGGAGGTCAAATAAAATGTAGATTTTGTTTACAACACTTTGTTCGTTGTCAAATACAAAGGGATTGGAGGTATAGACTTGTTGGCCTGATTTTATGAATCAGAGCCAATAAGGATATTTTGTCCACACAATCAGCTTAAAGCAGCGTCCGGTATGTTTGGTTTAACAAAACCTCGCAGGTTATGGTCCTGCTACCAGCTAGTTTGTCTCTTAAGGAGAACTTAAAACCAGCAAAATCTAACCTATTCTAATATCTATCCTATCTAAATACCTAAAAATGTCCTAAGTTTGCTTTCGTAAGGAAAGACTTCGATTTTTGGGAAGTTTTCTAAATATGAAAACTTACTTATAGTATGCAGAATGATTTAACGGTGTTAATTAAAAATGAAATTTTAAACTAATTAATCTAACTATCCTATTTAATCCTATCTCAGCTGAGAGCAATTTGAAACTATATTAATTATTAATCAATAATAGAAAACTGAAATATGATCTAAACAAACATATTTAAACCATAATAAAAGTTACTCTGCTATGTAATAATAGAAATGAAATTTAACCTATATACACACAGTCAACTTCAACTTCCAAAACTGATTAATAATTAACTATCAAGACAGTCATTTGAATTTGGAATAATGCTTATTTAAAATTCATTGT
>LPNX011046179.1:0-10024 GCA_001517045.1 Pseudotsuga menziesii | reverse complement strand
ATCCTTGCTTCAACCAAAGTGAACCCTTGGAATTTTGCTTAGAAGTCAATACAATTCTCCCTTCCTCTGGACTAGCTTGTTCTCCAGTTTGCCAGTTATTGGGCACTTTACGTGCATTAATGAGATCAGGGAGCGAGTAGTCTGAGCTTAATTTGGATGCATCTGAAGTGTCACCCAATGGATGAGCTTCTAGCAATCCAGCCCATGTCGCTAAGACGGTAAAAACACTCAACAGTACTGTACTTTTCATAGTAATTAACATCATCATAAAATACAGATTCCCTGATGCTAACTATTTGTTAATTTTATTGGTATAATTCTAATTATTCAATACCAATTAAGGCTTCTATTAAAAGATCAAAAACATTCTTAAGAGTTCATACTGTTTCTCTACTCGTGTATAGTGATACCAAGACGTAATGACATTAATAGATGGAAATTGAAATATTATGAAACAGGAATAATATTCCGTTGAATTGTAATAGATGTTGTACACCTGCAAGCGAGCATGCTATCATTTTGCGACTATTTTTGGTCTGAAGACCTTGTCTCAGGTCTAGATGTGCTTTTTGATAGATTATACCATGGTTGTGAGCAATGCGACTTGTTCATTCAATTATTTGCGTCAAGAATGCAATTTGAAGTCAGTCATGGGAGGCAGTTGTTTGGTATAGAAGCCGGTATGGACAACCTGAAGGCAGTGCAGGAAGATGAAGACGAAGGGGTGACAGTTTCGAGGGCCCTGAGGGGAATTCTACAGGAAATGTCTCAGGAAGGGACGCATCACTTGACAATAGCGTCGAACATAGAAAGTTTGGTGCTGCAGCCATTCAGTAAATGGTGCATAGAACATAGGGAAAGAATTCAATACTCCGAGAAGACTTTGTTGACCAATGTAAATAATTTCAGGAAGTCTAAAAAGTACGTCAGTAAGCTGGAGAAGGAATATTTTAATAAATGTAGGCAGCTAGAAGAATTTAAAAGAACTCATTTCAACGAAGATGAGCTAGCAAATGCAATGAAATCATTGAAAATACAAAATAAATACGAAGAAGATGTGGCCAGGGAAAAGGATCACAGATTTTTCAACAGGATAGCGGGAATAGATTTTGATTATAAAACAATGAAGGAGACGCTTCAGCTGTTACTGACCAAGCTTCCTAAAACGGACTATAAGCTACCTCTCATTAGTTATTCTTTGAGCAACACCAACAATGGTGGAGAAATAACGAAGTTTCTGCTTGACCACATGTCGTTAAAGGATATTGATCAAGCTGAAACGTTTGGCCAAGATTTGTTGAATTTAGGGTTTTTGAAATATTGCAACGGTGTTGGTAATACATTTGTCAACTCTAAAAAATTTCAATACCAATGGAAGAATACCGCGTACATGTTTGCCAATGTGCCAATGCCCGGTTCAGAGGAGCCTACCACTGGTGAATCCTTAATATCCCGGTTCAACAACTGGGATGGTTCATCTGCAAAGGAAATTATTCAATCCAAGATTGGTAACGACCAGGGGGCAGCGAAGATCCAAGCTCCGCATATCTCCGATAATGAAAGGACGCTTTTCAGAATGATGGATGCACTTGCAGCGTCAGATAAGAAGTATTACCAGGAGTGCTTCAAGATGGATGCCTTGAGATGCTCTGTTGAGGAGTTGTTGATTGACCATTTGTCGTTTATGGAAAAATGTGAGTCCGATAGACTGAAAGCGATCAAGAAAGCGACACTAGATTTTTGTTCTACCTTGGGTAACAAGATTTCTTCGTTAAAACTGTGCATAGATAAAATGCTCACGCTAGAAAACGATATTGATCCCACTGTAGACCTTTTGCAACTTTTAGTTAAGTACAAGACGGGCAGTTTCAAGCCGCAGGCCATTGTTTATAATAATTACTACAATCCTGGTTCATTTCAAAACTTTGGCGTTGATCTAGAAACTCGTTGTAGACTAGACAAGAAAGTCGTTCCGTTGATAATTTCGTCGATATTCTCATATATGGACAAAATATATCCTGACTTACCTAATGATAAAGTAAGAACTTCAATTTGGACTGATTCGGTGAAATTAAGTTTAACACATCAGCTTCGAAACCTATTGAACAAACAACAGTTCCACAACGAAGGGGAAATATTTGATATACTTTCTACGTCGAAGTTGGAGCCAAGCACCATCGCCAGTGTTGTTAAAATTTATTTATTAGAATTACCAGACCCACTAATTCCCAATGATGTCTCTGATATTCTTCGGATGCTTTACCTTGACTATCCACCTTTAGTTGAAACTGCGTTGCAAAATTCTACATCATCTCCCGAGAATCAGCGGGACGATGACAACGAAGAAGGCTTTGATACCAAGAGAATAAGAGGCCTTTATACTACTCTGTCCTCTCTAAGCAAACCACACATAGCGACACTAGACGCTATTACGACCCATTTTTACAGATTAATTAAAATTCTGAAAATGGGAGAGAACGGTAATGAAGTAGCAGATGAGTTTACCGTCTCAATTTCACAAGAATTTGCCAATTGTATTATCCAGTCAAAGATCACCGATGATAATGAAATTGGTTTTAAGATTTTCTATGATCTACTGACACATAAGAAACAGATTTTTCACGAATTGAAGAGGCAAAATTCAAAAAATTAGGACTAGGCGATATAGATTTGTATATAATTTTATATAAAAGGAAATATGTACATCATTTTCTTTCACTATAGGCAGCTGTTTCAAGTTCTTTTTTTATTGGAGATATAATTATTTACATCATTGTTATAGAGGACACACGAAAAAGCAAGAAGGGAACTATAAGAAAAATAAAAAATAATGAAGAATACAGATCTGTAATTAGTCATATCAAGTGAGCGTAATAAGTAAAGTAAGGTAGAACGGAATAAAATGCTCAAGCGTATTGTTGGATTGCCTGCAAGGCGTTGCTTTCATAGAACGTCCTTTTTGCTGGGCAGTGACTTTGAAACTGTGCATATTCCCAATACGAACCACTTTAAAGATTTACTTATAGAGAACGGTAAATTTCAGGAGGATCAAGCAACGACAATAGTAGAGATAATGACAAATGCAATTAGGGGCGGGGTTAATCATGTTTCACAGGATCTGGCAAAGAGAGAAAAATTGACCCAACTTAGCTATCAACAGCGTGTTGATTTTGCAAAGTTAAGAGATCAGCTATTGAGTGCTGATAGAAGTGAATTCCACAATATTCAAAACGAGTACGAAAGTGTGAAAAACGATTTGGAGAAACTAAGAAACAAACTAAGGGAGGAAATTACCAAAACAAACGCCGGTTTCAAACTTGATCTGTCCTTAGAAAAAGGCAGAATTAGGGAAGAAAGTAGTCATCACGATCTGCAAATAAAAGAAATCGACACCAAAATTGAGCAAGAAGTGACCAATATGAAGATGCAGATTGATTCTGTCAAGACTCAAGTCATGCAATGGCTGATAGGTGTCTGTACAGGTACATTTGCACTTGTATTAGCATATATGAGGTTATTAACATAGTGGCGACAAGCGAGGAAAAAGGGCTAGACTTGGTACTTGAAAATTGCATTTACATTTTGTATAACACAGTTCAGTAAGAGTACACATTCAATAACGTAGTAAGAGTATATTTATTTATATAAGAAGGATAAAAAAGAATCACCAAACGGATCACAAATGGCATAATCACGTAGCAACCTGGAAATAAAGCTATAAGTTGAATAGTTCAGTCAAAATTTTGACGGTGTCATCAGGAGATTGTACTGAATGTCCGATGGTTCTTTCATCGACAAAAATTTCGTAATCGTTACCACCGACCATAGTCTTGTCACCAAAGAAATGAATTTCCTTGAAACCATCTTTTTCAACGTGTTGCAAACAGTAGGTCTTATCCCAACCAGCGGGGAAAACGTCGAAAGAGATTTGGCCACCAATGGAGAAAGTCAAACCGTAGTCTGGGAATTCCTTTTTCAAAGCTTCAACGAACTTAGCTCTGATTTGGTGTTCCTTATCGTATCTTTCGAATTCGTTTCTTTCCTCAGTAGAAGCATTTCTACCGATTGGGGAAACGTTGATCATACCATTTCTAAATTCCAAGAAAGTACCTCTTCTCTTTGGCAAGTCAATTTCAGATAGATATCTCAAAATGAAGACGGCCAATTTATTGTATTTTTCCTCACCGAGCCAGTTGATGAAGGATTGAGAAGCTAATTCCTTACCTAATCTGTAGGCGGTCAAACCATTTTCAGAGAAAGAATAGTCAAATTCATCTAAGACGTTTGGGCCTAACTGTTCTAATTGCTTGCTTAAGTCAGAACCACCGACAAAACCAATGCAGCACTTGTTTCTCAACTTGGCCAAAGTTTTTCTAACTTCTTCAGAAACAGTTAATCTGGCTGGTGTCAAGGTACCATCAACATCGAATAAAACCAAAGTTTCTGGTTTTTCCTTGTAAGCGAATTCAGCGATACTCATTATTGGTGGTTATATTAGCAGATAGGAAAAAAGGAGAAAGAAGTACTAAGGAAATTGTCGATTTAGTTTTCGTCAAAGATCTTATACTTTGCCAAGAAGAATAGACGATATAAACAGAAAAATAAGTGAAAAGAACACGTAAAAAACGGCACATTTTAATATATTTCAAATTTTTTTTTCATCAACGACAAAAGGAATGCATTTTATCCACTTTTCGTGTCTCATGACGAGTATACCGATAAACGCCAAATGCGTATTTTATTATCTATTTTGGCCAAAATCAACGTGTCCCGTGGATTCAGCGTGCCTAGCAACTTCTCTTTCACCCACAAAGGTCATTTGGCAAGTGTTGCACTTGATTTGGGCCTTGTGAGTGTTAAAGGAATAGCCAGTTTGCTTCAAATTTGAGGCCAGTTGCAAAGCTGCTGTTAGAACATCATCTGATTCCGGCTGGTTCTTGTTGAAAACAGTTTTAAACTCGTTCATGGTCAAGGAATCATAGTGGATTCCGTTGAACAGTATCAAAATGTAGTTGTCGAACTTGTCCTCGTTGAACTTTTCGATTTTAACAGCGTCAATGTCGACTACATAAATAGCTACTGCGAGTGCATCGGATATGATACCAATCTCGATGGCTCCACCCCAAGATTCCATTTTCAAAATCCATTGCGCGTAATCTTTGTTAGGTTTGTCCAATATGGCGTCATTGAACTTGACGGGGTTGTTGAGGACCTCCTTAGAGACCATCTCCCTGAGGTCACGAACGCTATCTTGTTTGAAGATGCCATAGGCAATAGCATGGAACAGACACGAGTTGTCGTCGGGAACAGGATGTACTGATAGGACGTTTTCTCCACTGCCACCAATTGACATCTCAGTGCTCTTCAGCACCCTCTTTGGTTTGGGTTGTGGTGGTGGCAAACTGAAGCTTTCGTTACTATCAGAGGACTCTATTGTAATCTTTTCACCAGAGTTAATACCCAGCTCGTCCAGCTGGGTTTGTCCCAAAGAAGCGTCTTCCCCTTGCAAATTGATCCTTTGAGGCGGATATCCAAACCTCATCGTCTTAACATCTACATTGATATGCTCAATAAGATCATTTAGTGTTGCATCTTGCTTCAAAGTAACGACTTGGTTGATTCCTGCTCCAGTAACTTTCAGTTTCATCTTGAAAGTTTCTTCTCTTGGTTATCTTCTTCAATGTTATCTTGTTTTCAAAGGAAAAAGTTGTTATTTGCCACTGAAATCGGCTTATTTCGCCCTTTACTATTAGTTACTACCATTGCCCTATAGAAACGATATATATTGGTACGAAGAAAATACAGATCACAACTTCAGTTCTACCAATTGCAGCTTCACCAGTTGATGTAGTGAGACAGCAATTGAACGTATGTAGAACAGATTAAACAATAGCAAAACGACCACAATCAAGTATAAGAACAACCATGTTTCCATGGTGACCTTGAGACCTTGCTGCTCTGCAATTGCGGGAGCCGTAACAACCGCTTCTCTTGGTTGTTCAAGGTCAACCTCTTTCAACTTATTTTCTACTTCTTTATCATCTTGCTCCTCTTCCTCCTTGCTGATAGTAATTTGGCACTCTTCGACATTGTTCTCGATGAACTTGGAAAGAATACGCTCCATTAATTGCGCAGCCTCCAATTGACCATTCTTGCATCCATTTTCAACCATACCTTTGATCCAACTGGAACCAGTCCATTCCACCCAAAAGGATACCCGTAACAGACACGTTATTTCGTCATTCCAACGGATTAGATACCTTGTCTTAGTTGAGAAACTACCACCACTGGGCACGTTCGGAGTGCGTATGCTACTGATAACCTCATAGTAAGTATCAGGATCTTTTCTCTTTATTACCTCAGCAACATAACATGTCGTGGACTTGGGCCCCGCAGGAAAGTGCAATGCTTTCTCGTATGAATACTCACGCTTCAAAGTCATGGAAGATCCGTCAATGCTCGTGAAATTTGGAATAGTGGTAATTTGTGAACCTTCTTGACCCCGTAAAAAATCTAGAAGAAATTCGTTTTGCTCTGAGTTGAACATGATCTCAAAAAGTATACCAGGTGCACAATCGAATGGTAACTCCTTGAGAACAAACTCGTTATTGGCCATAGGTTCAGCCGGAAAGCTTGTTGAATGATGATATATTGGACCATCATACTGATACGAGGAATCGGCACGCAGTTTATACGCTTTCTCTTTTTCTTTATCCGGCGAGGAACTCGTACTATTGGGGGTAGTCTCATTTGTAGAGATATTTTCATCGTCATTTTCATTAGTGTCATTATCATTAGCGTCTTTATCATTGTTTTCCTCATCGATGGAGTTTATTGCATCATCAATCTCTTTGCCATTTCCTGGCTTTTCTGCTTTAGTATTGATGTTTTCGCTGGCCATGTCCTTCTGCAACAAGGTTCTTGACCACACTTCTTTCATTAATCCAAACGCAGCATCTCTGGATATAAAACCATTAAAGAGAGTTTTGCCCATCTTTGTTTCGATGGATATTGCGCTGGGGAACAACCCAGCAGCAGAAGTTTTTTCCATAAACGTGACATCTTCGAACGCAATCAGTACTTTAGCAATCCAACCAAGAACATTGGAGTTGAAGCAGAGATGCGTTTCTGTTATGTATAGTTTCCCCTGGTAAAGCAGCTCTCTATTCAGCCCACAATTAAAATCATCTAGTAGTCTGTCATCTTTAGGAACGGACTTGAATGTCTCATGAAAGTCTTTATTTCTTTGCTCAGACGCATAGTGATAAGGTGTGTCCATGTAACGTTCTTCCACGAATCGTCTATGATCGTAATTGTCTTCTTTCATTTGGGAAGGAGTGAGTCTTGTCTTGACCTCATCAGGCTTTTCCACCTGTTGCAAGGGAGAGCCTATTTCAGCAATTGTGGCATTACTGATACGGCGGCTTGATCTTCTTTTGGACCCCATGGAAGGCTCCCTTCTATGTGATATAATGCTTGGTTGCGAAACTGGCGAAGTTGGCGTAGTTGATCTAGAAACTGGGGATGGCACGTTTGACTTAAACGAAGAGATCATTCCACTGAAGAACGAGGACGTCGAAGAAGTCCTTGATTGATCGTGCTTGATCTCTGTAGGGTGTTCATCGGCGGCACTTTGGTTTGTAATCACTACTAAATTCTTGCGTACGTCGTTGGTCTCTGTATTTAGGGGCACTTCTTGCAGTGACTCAGCTTCAGTATCGCCGGCATTGTCATTGTTACTTGCATGCTCAAAGGGGGGACCCAATTGTTTCACAGAATCAGTACTGTCCTCATTATCTGATACGGGTTCCCAGTTATCTACATCCGACATCACCACTAATCTTTTTGTGTAGTTGCCTTCTTCACCCTTTTCTCAGATAGCGAAATGGTTGAGTGTTTTAATATAATTGTCAAGATGCCTTATGAAAAAGGGTGGGAGAAACAAGTCCCCCTGCTCAGCGATACGCGATCTCTCTGATCTCAGACATAAAGCAAACATTCTATCATGAGTGACATTGAGGATGACGGTAATTGGTAATATCTGACCTTCTGACCTCCACTCAACACAATGCAGAAAGCTCAAATGTTTTGAACCAAACAAGATAGCGATTCAGAAAGTTCCCAAGCCAACGTCATTTCACAGGTCAAAGTTTAAGTGAAGGCTATTGGAATCTGCGGATTAGACATTCACTACTACACGGATGGCCAGGTCAGCGTAAAGTAACCTGGGAAGCCCATGACTTTGGGCCACGAATCCAACGGTGCTGTTCTTGAAATTGAAGTATCTCAAACTACTGTAAAGCGGGTGATGCAGTAAGCATATAGCCCTCATACCCAAATAGGTTTACCAAAGAGTTTCTGTGAGGCCATTATAGTTTGCAGCTCAACATACCATTTGCTGCATCACTGACCGTGACGGCACCCTTTGTCAAGAGTTCGTGGTTAACGTCGACTGCGTTTACTGATTACCGTTACAGTGAATTTCTAGCAAGAGTTCTCTGTAGATGCCACTATTTGTCGCTCTCCATGTAGTAAGGCCGTCCTAGCTGAAGTGTGGGGAGTAAGCTGTAGTTATAGGTGCTGGAACAATTGATCTGCTGGCGGGTGCGGTACTCAGAGGGTTTGGTGTGCATGAGTACACATGATTCCAAGAAAGAGCAAAATGGACAGTTTATAAACGCTATGAAGAACTGCTATAATCAGAAAAAAAGGAAGCCTGATGGATTCGAGTCCTCAGGTACTCAAAAGAGCGTTGAGAATATGCTAAAATGTGTCAAGAACGGTGGAACAGTTAAGTAGGTTGATATCCACCCCTCGAATGAAAATGTGGGGACCCTCCCAACGAGATTCCTTCAGAGAGATTACATATAAAGTGAAATTCAAGTATGACGATGGTGACTACTCCTTGGCCATTGATTTGATGTCTAGGGATTGTATTAATGTCTATGAGTTGATTACCGATAGGCTACTGGTTGATTTCCTTTCAAAAAAGCTGCTCAAGCTAAGATAGGTAAGGTGTTTATAGAATTTATCGAACTGTATCTAAATATTTTTAATATTCTTGTTTTATTACTTTGTGGCTTTTGTATTCAGTCTGCACCCTGTTTCGCCATCGATTCTTATAATACATACATTTTTATATAAGATCACAGAAAATACGAAGACGTAAAAAAAGAGTTCCGAATGAAAGAAGAAAGAATCAAGCACAGGAAGACAAGAAACGATGTTGTTCTACTCGTTCGTGTGGTCTGTACTGGCCGCTAGTGTTGCTTTGGCAAAGACACATAAGTTAAACTATACCGCTTCTTGGGTAACTGCCAATCCTGATGGATTGCATGAAAAAAGGATGATTGGTTTTAATGGCGAATGGCCACTTCCAGATATCCATGTTGAAAAAGGAGATCGTGTTGAGCTTTATTTGACTAACGGCTTTCAAGACAATACTGCTACTTCTCTACATTTCCATGGTCTTTTCCAGAATACGAGTTTGGGGAACCAGCTTCAAATGGATGGTCCTTCTATGGTGACACAATGTCCCATCGTTCCGGGACAAACATACCTGTACAACTTCACTGTCCCAGAGCAGGTAGGAACGTTCTGGTACCATGCACACATGGGTGCCCAGTACGGTGACGGTATGAGGGGTGCATTTATCATCCACGATCCGGAGGAGCCCTTCGAATATGATCATGAACGAGTCATCACTCTATCGGACCATTATCACGAAAATTATAAAACGGTTACCAAAGAGTTTCTGTCAAGATATAATCCAACCGGTGCTGAACCTATTCCTCAAAATATTCTTTTTAATAATACGATGAATGTAACTTTAGATTTTACACCCGGTGAAACGTATCTCTTCAGGTTCTTGAACGTTGGGCTGTTTGTATCCCAGTATATCATCCTTGAGAATCATGAAATGAGTATAGTAGAGGTGGACGGTGTTTACGTAAAGCCAAACTTTACTGATTCGATATATCTTTCTGCGGGGCAAAGAATGAGTGTGTTGATTAAAGCTAAAGAT
>LPNX011046170.1:176769-201817 GCA_001517045.1 Pseudotsuga menziesii | reverse complement strand
TTCTTTAAAAGATGCAGCTGAAAGCATTACGAGCATTGGGAGAAATAATATATAAAGTTCTTTTGAGCCAAAGTTTATAAATAATATAAGATGCTCACTTTGATAATGTAGGAGCATTGGGAAAAATAAAAATATATGAGCCATGACTTAAAAAATAAAGTAGAAAATTAAATATATGAATCTTTTTAAATGAATATTCAATTTAGAAAATGGAATACTCAATAGAAGGAGTTTAATGGTTATGGGGTGAGGGTAGTTTCCCTTGGAAAACTTCTTTTTCTATAATTATTGATTAAAGTATATTTCATAAATAAGTTGTTTTGGTCACTTAAGGTTGCTTTGGTCACTTAAGATAGAGACTCCACCAATTAAGTTGTATATTTTTAAAGTTAAAAAAAAGGTTTTATGGTTTTCTAATGAATTGATTCAATGAAGAAAGGCATCACATGCTTTCTTCACTTCCATATTAATATAAAAATAAATAGGTACATTGAGTATGAAATAGGTAAGGAAATTAAATGTGTGATAGGAAGGTATGAGTAATTATTATATAGGAGAAACATACCTTAAATTTAATTATGTATTTTTTATTATTATTATCATTGATAGTGACATTTAAAGCATACAAAATTCTTGCATGATTTGTTGAATGCACAAAATAAAAATGGATAGTAAGTTATCATAGAAATGTGAGCAAGAGATTATCATTGCATAAATTGTTGAGTTTATGAATATTTGTACATGGACATGATTAAGTATACATGAATATGTTTGACAATTTAATTATGACGTTTGTATCAAATTGATTTCAAAATGTTTGTTATATATATAGATTATGTAAATAAATGCGAGATTATCAAGGGTGACCTAAAGGAGTAGAAACAATATGAAAGTTGTTATATATACCCATTATGTTTTTTAATACTTATAAAGTTAAGTATATATATAAGATTTCCTAGGATGACCTAAGGGATTGAACATTATGGGGGGTAGTGTTTAAATATTCATTATGTTATATATGGTTCAAACTTTTATGTATCCATTGTGTTTATTAAATGGATTGTGCAAAGTGTAAATAGTTTTTGTGGAAGGATAATGCAATATATAGTATGACTATATATACATGAGATTCACACCAAAGTTAATGATTCTGAGAATCACACTGCCAATGAGGGGCGGCCCTTTGGCGCTCAAAAGGAGTGACGCTCCCCTTGATGCGATGACGGAGGAGGTGGAAGGAGGAGGCGAAGCGGGAGGAAGGTGGAGGGGAAGGGAGGAGAAGGTGATGGAGGGTTTAAGGGGGTTTTGTTTTTTTAAATAAAATGTTAAATTTGACAACTTTTTGATAAGATATATTAGTACTGTTTTGAATTTCAAACTTTATTTTACAAATAAAATTTCTATATATATTGTTTTTAATATATCATTTACAAATATATGCTATAGTTTTTCATGAATTTATGTGAACCGTAAATTTTTGGAATATAGTATGAAATAGTATCATTTTTATACAAAAATTCTATGAAAATCTGTTGAAAATGGTTGTAAATGTCTTTATTTTCTAGAAATTCTTAGAATTTTGTCAATGAAAAAATCTTAATTTTCCTATAAAAATGTCTTATTTTAAAGAAAAAATTGCAAAATGTATATGTTTTTCAATATAACTTGCTTTTAAGTGTATGTTATTTTGTTAAATGTATAAAAAACACACTTGAAAATAGAAAGTAATAATAATTTATGACAAATATGATTCAAATGCCCAAAAAATTCCTTAAAATGAAAATGTGTGATACTGGTATCAACCATTTTTTAAATGGAAGTAAAAATAGCTCCTAAAATTAGGAGAGAGAAAAATGAGAACTGTGTTGAGTTCTCGTTTCATAGTATAAGTGGTTATAAACTTATAAGATTAAAATAAGCACATAAAAATTTGTTTTTGTAAATAAATCAAATTTAAAATATATACATACAAAAACACTTCAGAAATAATACAAGGGTTATGATAAAAATACAAAAATAAAAATAAAATAAAATTAAAAACTAAAAACATATAAATAAATAAAAAGTATTAGGTAACAAAAACAATCATAAAATTAAAATTATAAATGAATTTGAAATCTTCTCAAATTTTATGATTGTTGTGCTAACTTGTTTTCACAAGTCACTGAGAATTAGGTTTTGACAAGAAGGATTGCCACTTTCATGTATAAGAACATTTTATTTATTCTCTTTAACTTTTGTTAAGCACATATTTTCCTATATTTTTAATACTCTCACAATTTTGTTGCAGGGAAATGCTAACATTTTTCATATTTAAAGACGAAAGAATGGCGTGCAAAATTGATTTCTAGAATCACAGAAAATTTGCAAAAAAAATGTTCTAGTTAAAGCTTGAAGGAGTTGATTTTCCCTTCTGTATGTCATGACATTTGCTGTCACAGAGAAGCCTTTCATAAACCAAGTATGCCATGTCATGATTACTTACCTTTTTTTTTTCCTTTCAAGCTTATCAATCATCCATGTCAGAGACTATTTTTTCACTACTTTATACATCATAACTTTACACATGTCTACCTTTCTGAGTCACACACATTTTTAGTTCATATTTTTCCTTATGTATAAAACCATTCAGTTTCCTCTCCATGACTGCATTGCTTTGTGATTCCTTCCATAAAATCTATTTGACCATCATATCTTTCAACTATAGTCCTACAAATCATTATGTACAACTTGTGTTGATTGATGTGGGACTCCTTAAGGCCCACCTTTCAACAATTCTCGACCCATCAACCTCAGCACTTTATCTGGGATAGAGACTAAAGTTCGTTTTTAGTACCTTGAGTCTTGCATGCCTTAATGGAAAGTTCTCTCACTGACAATCATGGGAATACATCAATGTCTGTTGATCATTAGATCTTGCAAGTGGCTTGACATCAACTCATTTATTCGCACTTTGCACGATGTACTTAGGTACCTTGGCACTCATTGACATCAATGGTGAGATTTCCTCGCATTGGTTAACGACATTCATCAATGGTCGGTAATCAAATGATTTCTTTCCATGTTCGACATCGACACATTTATTCGCATGGTAAGAATTGTACCATCGAGTTTTGTAGCAGGTGAAGACTATATACTTTGCATGACTCCATCAACAATTTTTCAATAGCATACTTCATCCATATGAGAGTACCATAGTTCTACTTTTAGCTTTCATCTTTTATTTCATCCAACCAAGCAGTAGTTCAATTCTTTCACTTCACATTCTATGATCCAGCAGTAGCAACAGCCACTTTCCTATTGCATAAGTTCATCAAATTTTTGGGTAAGTGGAGGTATGTTGTTTTCTAATCTTTAACCATGTAATTCCTTAAATGCTAGAAAATGAATGAATTTGGAAAATTCCCTCACTACATTCTCTTTATCCTTTTGATAAACCTAATACATCTTAAGTTGGGGGGAGGGGGGACTATTCATTACCATTTTACCTATTCATCATCTCATTTACCCTTAATCAACATGTATTTCCTAAACTATGCTATATATATTGGCATGATTCGTAATATGAAGAAAATGATTTCTAATATACATTGATGATTCATCACCTCTAATGCATGTATACTATTAAATATTATGTATTGCAGAAAAAATACATGTAAAAGAAATGAATGTTGTTAACACAAGAACCAACATTTATTATACTTATAGTTGTTAACACAAGAACCAACCATAAGGCAAATCGCTTCCACTTATGCATTTCAAATCATGGAATGATTTACTGTTACATATCATCATGTGAAGCCCAGCTACAAAGCCAAAAGTTTTAAAGAGAATCAATGCATAGTTGCATGAGGACATGCAACCAGTCAAGTTGGGGGAATGGTGAGCCGCAAAAATACCACAGTCTATTCATCTTTCACATACCATTTATCACCTTATTCCTATTTTATCTTTCCATAAAACCATTAATATCCATCATTTTCATGACTAAATATGGGTTACCTTGTTATTTTTCAAATCATTTATTTTTGAGTACTTTTAGTGAATTTGTGGTTAATTATTGAGAAAAATAACATATTTTCATTATACTTTAAAGTTGGATGAGTTTGGTGATGCTTACAGGTGTATTTGAAGGCTTTAACAAGCTCAAAAGTCACCACCTAGCATCAAATTCGAATTTCATCTTCAAGATGTGGGATAATTTCAAGGAGAAGATAATGGAGATGTGGAGATAATATCTCATCCAATATTTGTTGGAGGATTTGAAGGGATAAGTTGAGAGAAAAATGTATTTGTTGAGTATTTTGAGGGATAAGTTGAGAGAATAGTGGATCTTTAATTATGATTAGTTATCTTGAATTCATGTATAAATAGGAGGGCTCTCTCCTTAGTTTGGTTGGAGATCTCCCTAGTGGTGTGGAAGCAAAGAATAGTTTAGAGTTAGTCATAGAATGGATTTTGATTGTTATCTAATGGAGATTATGCTTTGATGCAAATCCCGTTACTCTTCCATGTTGATATAGAATTTCATGATTTCTTTCTTATGAATGGTTAATGTAGATTTTCACTAACTTCTTTTCTTATGAATTGTTAGTATAGATTTATCGTTAGCTCACAAGTTAATGTTGACTGCTTTATATCAATTTATTTCATGTCATTTCCTTCTTTCTTAGATCAGATTTATTTCATGTAATTTCCTGCTCTCCTAGATTATATTTATTTCATGTCATTTCCTGCTTTTGCAAGTTTAATTTAATTTTAGTTGCATGTATTTTGAATTTCAGTCACCTAGAATACTAGATTAAATTAGAAATACTCTTCCCCTACTAATATTTTTCCTGTACCTCACAAGTTTATGCTCTCTCTGGGTTGACAATTAAATCATTGGATATATGTTATAAAATTGTTTAATGTTTTTCCCCAACACATGCAGTGACATGCGTTGATTCACATCGAGTTAGAATCAATCATCTATTGCACTCCGATTCAGTTAGGACTTAGTGTGAGAGTCAGTTATTGATTAGATTAGTGGTTAACTAAGTGTGCAGAGTGTGTCTGACATTCAGTTAAGGTGACACTCATCCATGTAATTCGAATGAACTACTTAAGTATTCGAATTATCTTGGAATTCATGCATTCTGTATGACACTGTATTGTATTATTCATTTTATAAGATTATAAAAAACTGCAACCTCCTATTGCAGTACTGTTGCATCGTTTCATGTGTAATTTATCAATTGAATCACTTGTGAGTTTATACTTTGTCCAAATATTGCTATGACAGAATTAATATGGCATCAGAGCCACGACGGGATGAAGAACTATTCTTTAAAAACATGATTTTTTACGGATCTTTCATGAAAAATTGAACAAAAGCTCAAAGTCCAACACTGCACTAGAAGCAGAAGGTTTACCAGTTAATACTCCAAGTTAAGGAATGTTTTATCAAACTTGCTTGATCAATTATGCTGAGTGTGATGAAAACCTGCAATGTGCAGGATGTTCGACCTTACGGTAACTTTATTGTGTTGATTTCAGGTTTTTACAGGTCTTTTCATTCACTACAGTAGCTCCATAGCTCATTCTCTGGATCTCCTCACCTCTTTCAATTACCATCAATGGACGGATTATATGGAGATTCATCTCTTTTCAAGAGGGCTATATCGGGTCACAATGAAAACAGAATTAGAGCCTAATGCTGCTGCAGAGAAGATAAAATACTAGAATAAACTAGATGAGGCCTATGGATTCCTATGTTTGTCCATCTCCAAAGATCTTCTTTTCCACATCTTGGGATTGGAGACTCTAGAGGAGATTTGGGATCATCTCACTACCTTGTTTCATAAACAGGGTGATCTTCAGATTTATCAAATTGAGAACGAGTTGATCTCCCCGAATCCAATCAGTTTTGAATCCATGAATGAATTTTTCACAAAATTCAACCATCTAGTGCTCCAGCTAAAGCAGTGCAACGTGGAGAAGGAAGATGACCAAATCATCTTAGCTATCCTCTCCAAATTGGGTCCATACTATTATGTCTTTGTTTCATAATTCCATATGGGGAAGCTAACAACCCCAAACTGGAAAATTCCTTCTCTTGATGCCTTCATCAAGACTATTACAAATGAGCATGATAATCTTCTTCAGATGGGGATCCTTAGATCCTCAAAATATCAAGCTTTGTTTGCTTTGAGGTAAAAATATTCAAAAGGAAAAGGGAAGCACAAGAATCCAAAGGCTAAATTAGATGCTCCAAATCCTAAAGAAAAGAACCAGCAAGAGGAGCCTTCTGTCTCTCAAAAAAAACAAGAACAAAGGACATCAAGGGAAGGAGAAAGTCAAGTGTTCTTACTACGGGAAGGGATTCCACCTTGAGCATGCCTACACGAAGAAGAAACTTGATGAGATGACTTCTCTCCTCAAGAGAAACAACATCAATCTCCTGGAGAATATTCTAAGGAGAGATAATCAAGATCGGGATCTCCAGCAAGAAAGAGGTCATGCTCTCATGGAAAGCACCTCGAATCCCATAGATCTTCTCATAGACTCTAGAGATTTGAATCACATGATGGAAAGCAGAGATTTTTTTTCCTCCCTAGACACCAACAAGAGAATCCCCATCCACATGGGAGATGATTCCACCATCATTTCGAAAGGACGAGGTACATTAAATCTTGAACATGACACATTTTTCAATGTTCTGTATGTACCCTCTCTGGCCTCCAAAATTCTGTGTTTATCAAATGACTCATACTAGAGTGCCCAAGAGAGTAACCTTCATCCACAATTACATGGAAATCAATGAGATTACATCTGGGAAACTTGTTGCAAAAGTTTTTACAAACCATCATGCAAAATCCTATGAGTTTTCCCATTTTCTGGCGGATGCAAATCCCATTTCTCTCCTGACTCATGGAAATGAGGTCATTAGACTCTGAAATGAGATATTTGGTCATTTGAATTTTAATTACTTGCAGAAACTACAAAAAAATTCCATGGTTGAAGGCCTCCTGACAATTAGAACTACCAAAGGAATTTGCAAGGGTTGTGCTGTGGGAAAACACGCTGAGCATAAGTTTGATCGGGGGAAGGATTGTCGTGCTTCAAGTATATTGGGGTTGCTGCATTATGATATCAGTGGAGAAATTCCCATAACATCCATGAATCGATCTTAGTATGTTCTCACCCTCATATATGATTTTTCTAGATACACCTAGGTGTTTTTCAGTAAGAAAAAGTCAGAAGTTTTAGAAAAATTCATAGAGTTGAAAGCGCTTGTTGAGAATGCCTCTGGGAAAAAGATCAAATCCATGAGATATAATAATGGAAGGGAATATATCAATACTGAGTTTCTGAACATATTTTATGACATTGGGATCAAGATCCAACATTCCGTTCCCTACACCCCTCAGCAAAATGGTGTAGCGGAAAGGAAAAACCGCTCTCTAAAGGAGATGACCACATGCATGCTAGAAGCAAAAGGATTGGCTGAAAATTTGTGGTCTGAGGACATGAATTTTTATTCACACATTCAGAATAGAGTATCTCACTCCTACTTCAAGCATAAGAAACCTTTTGAATCCTACTTTGGACACAAGACGGATGTGTCAAATTTCAGGGTGTTTGGGTCCATTGCATGGGCCCAGATTCCATCCGACAAGAGGAAATATTTGCAACCGAAAAGTGTTTAATATTTGTTTATATTATATCCTAAAGAATATAAAGGATTAAATCTTCTAAATATGAGAAGAGAACAAATTTTCATCGAAATAATTGTTAAGTTTGATGAGCCTCTTCAAGAGGTAGAACTAGTTGAAGAAAATTATGTTGATTTTTCTGCCTCTTCTGTTGACAATTTGGGTGACAAAAATGGGAGTGATGAATTTGATTTTGTAGAAATGATAAATGATATCAGTGAGAAAGAAATATCATATTCAGAATCATATTCTAAAGTGCAAACAGATCTTCCAACTTGGGCCAATAAGACACTTTCTTCTATCGAGGAAAACATTGGAAATCATGTTTATCCAAGAAGAACCCAGTCTTCAAAGAGAAGGTATTGCCCTCTCTTGCAATGATGATTTACTATTCAAGAACTGTTATTTAATCATATTTTTATATTGTAAGTATTACTATCATTATTAGAAATATCCGAGATGGCAGGTTGCCATGGACGAAGAGTTTAATTCTCTTTGGAAAAATTCTACTTGGGAGCTAGTTTCCCTTCCACATGGGAGGAAATTAGTTCAATGCAAGTGGGCATTTTGGAATAATGTTTTTGCTGATGGAACAAATTGAAAGTATAAGGAAAGGCTGGTTGCAAAAGGGTTCTACCATGAGTGGTCCAAGGAGTGGACTACCATGAGACCTTTGCACCAGTGGAAAAGATGGACTCCATCCGCCTAGTGTAACCAGGAATATTTCACCTTCTGCCGATAGAAGCCGTTCCTCTGATCTGAATGGTTCAGATCCAAAACAAATGATTGAATGACAAAGGATGAAGACCTTCCTTGGATGTCATAGACACCTGGAATGCTGCTTCGATAGTGAACCTATGTACCTGCAAACAGATGAAACGTGCAAACACATCAAAGCTACCAGAAAATAATCTATTGATCCATGTTAGTGACTAAGGAATCCAACAACATGTACATGTGAAATAAAAAACAACAGTAATGTGGGATGGAAATCAGCTTTGCATTAAAGATGTATGGAGAGGCTTACAACCATAGCCTTAGTGTCGACGAGCATCTCCACGAAACAAACACTTCATCCCCATAAGCTCCAACTTTTCTCTCTATGCTCTCCAATGGCTTGGACTAAGTGGTCAATCCAACAACATAACAATAAATCTATAGTTCTCCCCCTCAACTATGGACATGAGCTTGTATGTATAAGGCTCAATGAATAGGGATAGTTCAGAGATTTGTGGATGAGGTGTCCTCTAAGATCCTATGATGGGGGATCTCGAGCTAAACTGACCCACAATGATAGGGATAAGGGAGGACACGAGGCTCATGATCTAGAAGCCTCGAGAGACTTCTCTTTTTCCCATTTTACACAGGGTATCACTTTTCTTCTCTTATGATAGAGCAGTTTAGATGAGAAATGCTTATGGACTGAAGACTACAGGAGGTGGAACCGCTTATGGAAAATAGGATACAGGTAGTGCAAGTAAGCTACCGCTCATGGACCACAAGGAAAGCGCGGTGCTGAGTTTTTTCATGTAGAATTGAAAAACAGAGTAGCTTTCCACTATAAGTGTTGGGATTAAGGGAAAACATGGAATTTAAAGGTCTTATCACATGGTGGTGACAGGATTTGAGTATAACAGAATGCCTCCCAAAGCATGAGACTTAGAGGGCTACGATAAGCAAGAGCTTTGTGAGAGCAAGTTGTCGCTTCGAGGTGAAAATGTTAGCTCGATTGGAGAATGTTGTTGGGTAGGCATCTATAGTACATAAATATTTTTGACTCATAGACACAAGTAAACAAATCATGGCTGCAAACTAATACAAGGAAGATCCATGAGAGGAATAAACAAGCATGGCTACTAGAATACAGCGTAGATCCATGTGGTAGAGGACTCAAACTTGGACATAGCTACTAGACATTGTTATCACCCAAAAAGGGTTCACTATCTCATCTACCCCATTACATGGCTCATTTGTCCATTTTCCCACCATATTTCCATCAAAAACCCATAAAACCATGCAAAAAGCCTCCAAAAGGCTTAAAATGCTTCCAAAAAGCCATAAAACCCCCTTTTCCTCTAAAAATATCCAAAATTCCTCCAAAAAAGCAAAAATACCCTAAAAGGGAAGAAAAATATAAAATAATGAGGAAAAAGAGGAAAAAACCCTAAAAAGCTGAAACCCTAATCAGCAAACCCTAAAAAGCTGAAACCCTAATCAGCAAACCCTAACCCTAAAACCGCATGGTTTCCAACTATAAATAAGTGATGGAGACCCCTTATTCAATATCCAAAATCAAAGTATCCTGCCTCTGCCAAAATTGCTCGTGAAACCCTAGCTCACCATCAAGTTACTTTCACCGTAAGAGCCCCTTTTGGCCCATTTCCACCATTGGAGAAAGAGAAGAAGCAGCTTGAAGCTCGGAGCCACCGACATCGGACCAGCGCAACGGACTTCACCAACCTCCACATTGGAGGTAACATCAATAAAGGTCATTATTTACTATTTACTATTTTTGTTTCATATTATTTACTTTCTACTGTTTTGCTTCATGAATGTTTAAATTTAGTTTTTACTTCACTTATAGCTTTTAATTCAAATATCATTGAACTGCTACTAAGGAATCCATTGTCCTTAGTAGGTACTCATTCGTACAAGCTAGGGCTAAAACCCTAGCAACAGTTTTGGTGACTCCGCTGGATTTTTTCTTTATTTTCTTTTCCGTTTTGTCCTTTCGGCTGCCGTTTTCGGTCGCCGTAAATCACCGTTTTTTCTCCGTTTGCCGCGGTCCGACCGCGCCTTTTTTCCAGAACAGTTTTGGGGACTCCGCTGGCTTTTTTCTTTATTTTCTTTTCTGTTTTGTCCTTTTGGCTGCCATTTTCGGTCACCGTAAATCGCCGTTTTTTCTTCGTTTGCCGCGGTCCGACCGCGCCTTTTTTCCAGAAATCCGCGACCCGATCGCACCTGTTTTTCTCCAAACCCGCGGTCCGCCCGTGACTTTTCCGCCCCTAACCCGTGACCCGACCGCGACTGTTTCCTTCAAACCCGCGATCCAACCGCCGGTGTTAGCCAAAAACCTGCGATCTGAGCGCGACTGTTGCCTTCAAACCCGCGATCCGACCGCCGCTGTTAGCCAAAAACCTGCGATCTGAGCGCGACTGTTGCCTTCAAAACCACGATCCGACTTCCGCTATTAGCCAAAAACCTGCGATCTGAGCGTGACTGTTTCCCTCAAACCCGCGATCCGACCGCCGCAAAAACCTGCGATCTACGCACGACTTTCGCCTTCAAACTCGCGGTCCGACCGCACGATTTCGCCCCATACCCGCGATCTGCGATTTGATTTTTGCACTCGTTACCGCGCCGAAACCCAGTCACCTTGCTACCATATTTCCTGTACTATCAAAGCCATCTGTCCCACTTGCAGCCCTACAGCCTTTCTGTCCCATGTTTACATAATTGTTTACAAAATTTTAGCATTATTTATTTCGAATTATTTCAGCATTGTTTATTCAGATAAATTTTGCATGGTATAAATTGTTTCATTCAATTATATTATTATTTCGGAAGTTTCCTTGGCACTTCTCTTTTGGGTTCATAACCTCACCAGCACACAATCTGTCACCTAAATCAAGTGATACTTAAAAAACTACTTAACTCAACCAACATTCTAACCCCACTTGGGGAACATAAAAGAATTTTTGTAGTTAGGTAGGATCAAGGGGATAGGCTTCCAATAACGCCCCTTGGTTATTTACACTTGAGACATAGTTGTTGTCCTTTAGGGAACCAAAATCCCCTAGTATTTTTTGACACGGTCACAACCAGATTATCAGAAGGCCTCTCCCTTAGGAGGGTTGAAGTCGTGAGATTGGTTCCGGAGGTCTGAGTGGAATACCGAACTCCATTCAGTAACTGAAGGGCTACCTTTTGCAGTTCTCAGAATATCCCTGTATAGGGAATATTGCGGTGAAAGGACTAAGTGGCAGATTTACCTTTCTGGATGTGTCATGAACGGGGTATCTTAGTTGCCATTTTTCTAGGATTTGACTACCCGGTGTCCCTCCTGGTAGGGGGATACTTTAGCCACTTGGCTTTCCTATCCATATTGTCTGACTTGGATTTCATCACCTTGCAGAGGATATGTCTAGTTGAGTCATAATACTACTAGTTAGGTGTTTGCATGCTCTCCTACCTCCTTTTGGTCTAGTGAGTCCACCGTTTCCTATTTTTAGCAAACCTATTGCTTGTTGGTATTCTAACAATTTTTTGTTGACACTCTGCCTATTGTAGCACAGCTGTTACAGTGGGTGTTTTGAGTTGATTGTTGGCCTGAGCGCCCTATTTTTTGAGCTCTCCTTCTGCACACTCGGTTGCATTAGGGTTTTTTGAGCCTTTTTGTAGTTACCTCAACTCAGAGAGATTTGACATCCTTTATCACCATTTCTTCCCCGAGACATTCTCGGGGCCTCAAAGGCAAGCCCCCACAGCATGGATCACTTGATACCACTCATTGTAGATCTCGAGCCTTGTCACTTGACTCCACTCGTCAGCGGCATAGGACTCCGTCACCAGATTCTGACGCCCCTTATTTTACCTCAGACTCGGAGCTTGAATCCAAGAACACCCTTTACACCGCCCCTACTAGCCCCATGGCTGGCATGAATCCCACTCCCTTCATGGGAGGGACCGTTGGTGGCACGTCCACCACTACACCAGTTATCAGTACACCTATCATGGGTATGCCCTCCACGGGAGGCCCCTCTACTGTTCCCCTCACAGTAATGATTCCCGCAGCGGGAATACCTATCCCCACTCCATTAGTGACTCATACCACCATTGGTGGGGTAGGTCCGACCTCCACCACCTTAGTTCCCCCATTTGGGGGCAACATCCCTCACATCACCCCTCCACTTGGGGGCATGGGCCCCAGACTATCCTTGGGATGACATGAACCATCGTTCCTACTTTCTCCCCGATGAATCTTCCTCTAACACTGCTACCCAATTTACAGTCGAGTCCAAAGACTTCCTTCCCCCCAAGGTTGACTGGTTCAAGGACCCGATTCCTGCTCCTGACACCTTCGAAGAGGGTAACATGGCCAACATCTCACCTGTCGTCAAAATTGATATCGCTGCCCCCGGAGGCACCCCCGAACTCATTGCTTTAGGAGCATCTTGCACTGAGCAGGAGATCGAGGAATACAAAACACTCTTCAAAGAATTCCGTGATGTCTTTGCCTGGTCCTACACCGAAATGCCTGGTCTTGACCCTACCATTATAGAGCACCACATTAACACATGGCCTGACGTACCCCCTGTTCGTCAGAAACGTCGTCCTATACATCCCTCAAAACTCCCAGCTGTCAAAGCAGAGATTGAGAAGCTTCGCATGGTAGGATTCATTTATCCTATTGCCTATACCACTTGGGTTTCAAACCCTGTTCCTGTCAAAAAGAAACTAGCTCACCATCGAGTTACTTTCACCGTAAGAGCCCCTTTTGGCCCATTTCCACCATTGGAGAAAGAGAAGAAGCAGCTTGAAGCTCAGAGCCACCGACATCGGACCAGCGCAACGGACTTCACCAACCTCCACATTGGAGGTAACATCAATAAAGGTCATTATTTACTATTTACTGTTTTTGTTTCATGTTATTTACTTTCTACTATTTTGCTTCATGAATGTTTAAATTTAGTTTTTACTTCACTTATAGCTTTTAATTCAAATATCATTGAACTGCTACTAAGGAATCCATTGTCCTTAGTAGGTACTCATTCGTACAAGCTAGGGCTAAAACCCTAGCAACAGACATACAACGTAGATCTATGTCACATAGATGCAAATTTGATCATAGCCACAACCATACAAATGTGGATCCATGCTAGAGATACACAACTCCATCACAACTTGGGGAAAGCAATGAGCACTAAACAAATAACCAGGGTCTTAGTCTTGTCTTCCACAAAGTATGATTCTATCCATGTGATTACAATGATATGAAGTCAAACATGGTAGAACCCAATTGATTACCGATCAATGATGTGAACCACTAACAAGTGCGAGGGAGATCACCATTGAGGTCAATGATTCCTAAGGTACCCTAGTACAATCTACTGAGTGTGAATAGATGTCTTGATGTCCTACACCAATCGATCAAAGTTCAATGATGTGAACCTATGTCGAGAGTAAGAGAATTGGTCATTAAGGCATGCAGATCTCAAGGTACTAGGTTTTTTGTTTCTAAGACTATTTCCTGGATAATGAGCTGATGTCGATGGGGATAGTCTTGTTGAACGAGTTCCATGGTGAGTCCCACATCAATGACATGAAAATTGGAACATAGTTCTGGATTGATGTGAATGTAGTAACCACAAGACTGACTCAAAAGTACTAACACAGAGACTGTTTTGACTGCAGAGGTAAATTTCTTCAACTTCCCTTTGAACATCGGGTGGCACAACACAAGGTTTGGCAGCATGACTAAATGGGAAAAACTGACAATGTGACAATGGAAAATGCATTCTTTTGAAAGACTCAAAGGAGTGACATGACTCATGAAAGTGGATCATCATGGAGATCAGCTGAATACCCAATTGAATGACATGATATGCAGACAAGTGCCATGTTCAAAGGTAACGACAAACTACTGCCATTTATTTGCAAAATTATTCCCTTCCCATTTCACCCATCATGATTGATGAGTGCCTCTTTTCAGTTTTACAAGTTCAAAGAGGGTAACAAAAACTTGGTATAGATCATCTGAAGACAAGTCCAAACTCATATGTTTTACGAACCTGAGAGAGGAGGGGTTTGTTCCCAAAAATGGGTCTCTCAATGTTTAGTTTAACAAGTCCAATGAAAGAAAACTCGATATTGTTCATGTTTAGAAAGTCTAAACGACCACGGAAGAAGACTCCAAAGGGTCCTTTTTCGTATGATTTAGTCCCTAAGGCCCAAAAAAGTATAAATCATACCTTAGAGAACTCTTCTAGTCATGATTGGTTGTAGTGTTGCTTTTTCGTAAATAGTCTATCCAAACCAAAAAAGAGATAACCTACTGTCGGAGAGACAACTCTTCAAATATTTTAACAAGCATGAAGAAGAAAAGATCACTCAACAATCTTTTCATATTTAGGGAGCCGAAAAAGATTTTAAAGAATACTCCATTAGGTCTCTTTTCAAAATGAAAGGTTTTACGATCCTGAAAAGAATAAAAAATGGACTTGGACCTTTGCTACTGAGTTTTGAGAGTGTGACCAAAGTGTCGTAATAAACGCTTAACGACTTTTTCTGTTTTATGGTAGTACTAAAAAGTAAAAAATGAACTCCCAAGACTTTACTACTAATGTTATTCTAACCTGCAATGAATCAAAACAAGTGTTAAATGCACCAACAACTAACATTAAGGGATTACGACTGAGAAACTTTGAGTATTAAGTGATTTTAAATCAAAGCTATAGCATGTCAAACACAAAAATGTGAATAAAAGTCATGTAAATAGTGAAAAACCAAATCATTTTGCTATTTACCCATAGTGGAGAGCATTTGGAGCACTTTCCTAGTCAAATCTTTAGTTGCTGATATCCGGAGTTTCCACCATCGGATTTGAGCGCTGTCAGTTCTAGGTAATAGCCTAAACCCTACTATTTCATTCTATAGGTTCAATTTTTTTATTTTTAATGGCATTTTGGGCTTGTATGGCAAGCCCTAAAATCGTGGAAACAAGCACCATGCTTATCCCTTGTGGGATACATGGTACCTTGCTAGAACCACGTCGAGAACACAACACATAGACGGTGCCACCGCCTGTCTTCAATGGTGCACAGGCGGTGGCAGCCGTGAAGATGTAAAACTATTCACACAAGCAAAACTAGACCATTTCATTTGATTTTAAATATTAAGAATGATTCTAATGGATCTTGTGATTGTTTTTGGTAGGTTTTAGCTGATAAAACATGGTGATATGGAAAGAAAGACAGCATGATAATGATGATGCCTTCAATGAGAGAAATGCGGGTTTCATAGTCGCATTAAGAGACTGCAGAATCCTGAAATTCTTCGGGACTCCTAGTATGGTATCACACGAGTGATTGCTTGAGCATATACTCCGGATGTGGAATCTGGATCAACAATACTTTGAGGTTGGTGCTCACATTTTGACAGTGGAGGTAGAGGACATCTACTTCTTGACCAGAATTTCAAGACGGGGTGCTCCCATCTCACTGATAGGTTCATGTGGAGGGGATATTACCACACAAGAGTTGATAAATCGTCACTGTATTCCAGGGATAAGGACATCGGGGAAGAAAAAATCCCTAGAAAAATAGTGATGGATAGACCCCGACGGACTGTATTGTTTACTATGTAGAGAGTGGCGGGAATCCAGGGAGTGCACCAAGATTCTAGATCACATATGCTCTATTCCATAGAGGCCATGGCACCTATAGTATTCAACTGGGTGGACTCCCTGCTTCTGATATTCAAGGATCAACTAACTAAGTGTCGGCAGGGAGAACTAAAGTAGTTTGGTTTTGGTTCCATTATAGCCTGCTTTTCCTTCGAGCGGGTGCCATAGATGACACCCCAGGTGGTCTTTACAGAGTTGAGAGCATGGGACCCTCGCATGCAAAGGTGGGTGCACATTAGGGCTTGTATTGGAGTGGACAGGGGGAAGGTGAGGTTTGGTGACCCATTCTTCTGATGGTTGAGAGATCAGATCCTCATGGTGGAGGATTATGCATATGCAGGTATGGACTTCAGCAGAGACGCTAACCTACCACTCCCACCTGGTGGATAGTGGGGTGACATCGGTAAGAAGCAAAAAACACTAAAATTGCCATTTTTTTTTTATGTTTTTGATGTTTTATATTTTTTATGTTAAGTAATGAGACCTAAATATTTTCATCTAGACGTCGGAGCAGCACGACCTAGGGGAGCTTCCCCATTGGATAGACGAGCCAGAGCTCGCTTCGTATGGTAGGGTGATGATGTGATTGGGGAGTTAGAGGAAAACCTGGAGAGGTTGACTCTAGACATCCCCGACGCTTCCATTGATGACCTCCCTCTAAGGTATCAGAGACCTATAGCGGGAGTACTGGATCGATTTAGTAGATTGCTACATAGAGTAGCCTGGGAAGTGATTTGCTACCATGAGCATTACTAGACGATGTATGCATGATGTATCTACTGAAAGCTGATAGCTTCAGGATTTTGTATGGTGATTTTTTCCTGAAAGCCTACATGCTTTAAATGAGNGACCTATTTTTTGTAAACATGTTCATATATATATATATATATATATATATATATATATATACTTTTACCTGGTGTTTATATGTCTCAAATTGTGAATTTATTTTACATGAGTTTTATGTGTCTTTAATTGTTTATTTACAATGAACCATGTTTGATTTTAATGTCATGAGTGGGAAACATGCCAATCTAGGATGTAATTAGGTAATGAATCAACAACTACATTACGTTCCCTAGGAATATTCCTATAGGTGATTGTTTCAAATAACCTTTCTAACAAGCGTACCCTCCATAAGAGGCAGAGAAGCTCAGGGTTCCTGATGGTATAAACATGGTTCAGATGACAAACCACGAGTTGTGAGTCCATCAAGACTACCAAATTGTGAACATAATGGGAGGCAGCTTCAGTCAGAAGACCTATGACTACTTGATACTCGACAATATCATTTGTAGCGGGACCAATACAAACCGCTTCTGAACTGACCAAATATTTAGCTGGGGAATAGAGAACCCAAGCAACTGAGGCAATATTCAAGGTGTGGTGGCAAGCACTATCAACGAAGCTGTATAAAGCCATCTGCTTTGCATGACCAAAATGTGGTATAAATAGATACAAACACTAAACTCAAAACCATATTGAAAATACTTAAAGCACACTAAAAGTCAAGCAATATACATATATACAAGATACTATCCAAGAAATATCTAGGCATAGTACCTCTTCAGGTACAACCCATTGCAAGGTTTCCCTAAAGGGATTCCATCGTAGTCTACGAGCTCGTAGAACCCTTTCTCTAAAACTTTAGAAATGACGAAAGGACTGTACCACATGGGCTCAAACTTTCCTTTCCCTAAGTTGTCATATCTTTGATCGTAAGTAAAAACTAGGTCACCCTCGTTAAAGGAATGAGGTTGGACAGATTTATCATACTACGCCTTGATGTGTTTCTTATGTGCCTCATTATCCAAGGTAGCATCTCTACTAGTTTCATCAAGGTTGTTCAAGTACAAAAATCTCTCTTCCTCTGCAAAAGTGTCTGGGAGAAGTTTGACAGGAAGTTTCAAGGATGGAATCTATCATTGAATCGAGTCCATAGACAAGATGGAATGGTGTGAAACTAGTAGTTGTTTTCACCAAAGTCCTATAAGCCTAAAGAGTGGAGAAAATGATATGGTGCCAGTTGGATTTATGGTCTCCAACCATCCGATGAAGCATAGTTTTCAGAACTTGATTAATGGCCTCTACCTGACCATTAGCTTACGGATAATAGGGTGTAGAGTTTTCATGGTGAAAACCTAGATTGGAAGTTAGTTCCTCCATCATTTGATTACAGAAATGTGATCTGTGATTGGTGACAATGGACTGCGGGACTCCAAATCTAGCTATGACATGATTGAACCGGAATAGAGCGGTAGTCTTACCATCTTCCGCATATGTAGGCATAGCCTCAGCCCACTTTGTAAAATAGTCAACGACTACAATGATGTAACCATGCCCCCTGGCTGAGTAGGCTTATAATGCATATAATCAATCCCCCATTTGGCAAATGGGCCAACTGCAATGATGGGGTGTAGCGAAGCAGGATGAGTGCGCCTTTTGGGATAAAAATGTTGATAAGGTGGGAATTTCTTAATAGCCTCATGACAGTATTTGAAGACTGAGGGCTAGAAATAGCTAGCGCAAAGGATTTTCTAGGCTGTAGCCATCCCACATAAATGACTGCCATATGCTCTAGAGTGGCAATCATTGAACACATGTTTAGCTTTCTCATGGGTGAGGCATTGCCGGAGAACATAATCAATCCCACGTCTATACAAGGTATCATTTAGAATGAGGTAGTATTTCATGTGGTGACAGATATGGCGGTGATTGTCACGGGATATATTTGGCTGAAATATTTGTGTTTGGAGATAAATAAGCAAATATCCATACCATGGGTCAGTAGTGCTTATCACAAATAGGAATTCATCCTAAAATGAATCACTGGGCTCATATTCCATCGAAGCACAGGGAAGATCACAAATGAGCTTGGAAAAGACCAAGGATTTATTTGATGTGGCTTTGGCAAATTCCAGATCAAAATCCTGTAGTATGACTATCCATCGGGATTACTTGCCCCTGAGAACCTGACGAGTCAAGATGTAATACATAGGGTTTTGGTCTGTCAATACAATGGTTGTGTGGAACAAAATGTAGTGACCAAATTTTTTTACAACAATTACCATGACCAATGCTAACTTCTCCATGTGTGAATATCAGGTTTCAGAATCCATAAGATTCTTACTAGTATAGTAAATCACATGCTCCTGACCGTTGGGATTTTTCTGCACCAAAACCATAGAGATGGTAGTAGCCAAGGCAGCAATATACAAGAGAGTCCTTTGAATAATCTAGGGGGTGTATCATGGGTGAATGAGTTAGAGCGTGTTTGATATTATCAAAGGTGCGTTGGGCTTGGTCATCCCAAAAGAACGAAGTGTCCTTCTTAAGGAGATGCATATAACCATGCATTTTATCTGCAAAATTGAACACGAAACGACGGAGAAAGTTTTCCTTCCCTTTCAAAATTTGGAGTTCAAGAATATTGGTTGGGGTTGGTAGAGTTAAAATGGCGACAATTTTCAAAGGGTCTATCCAGATGCCATCCTTAGAGACCACAAAACCTAACAGATGTCCTGTCTCAACGCATAAAACACATTTATGCGGATTGAACCATATATTATAATTATGACATCTTAGGAAAATGTCTCTAAGATGACCAGGGTGGTCCTCTCTTCACTGTGAATGAGCAGGGAGGTTGTCAAGGTACGACTCAACAATATGTTTAATATCATGAAACAGATAGGACATCACACACTAGAAAGTGGCTCCAGCATTTTTCAAGCCAAATGGTAACTTCCTATATGCAAAGGTTCCCCATCGAAAAATGAATTCCGTCTTATGCTGATCAGTGGGTAATATCTCAATCTGATTATAGCCAGAAAATCCATCCATGAATGAGAAGATGACACTTCCTCCATAGTTGTCGATAATCTGATCGATGTGTAGAGTAGGAAAGTTGTCTTGGGGACAAGATTTATTCAAGTCTCAAAAATTGATATAGACTATAATGGTTCCCTACTTTTTATGGATAGGTACAATGTTCGATACCCATTTCGTCAAGGGTACAGGATAAATAAACTTGGCTTTGAGAAGTTTTTCTATTTCAGCTTTGATAGCTGTAGCCTTCCATGGATGGACTTGCCTTAGTTTTTTCCTGACAGGTTTAGCCATGGGATAGGTTTTAATTTCATGAACCACAATGGAGGTTTCTATCCCTGACATTTCTTCATAAGACTAGGCAAAAGTATTAGGGAATTCTTTGAAAAGTGTCTTGTATGCTTCAGATTCATCTGCCGAGTAGTTCTGCCCAACATGAACATCCTCGATGGTACCAGGCTTGGCTGATATGTCAATCGGATTTGTCTGAGTAATGTTGCAAAGGTTTCATTCAGAAGTTGTGTCTTGCAACAATATAGGAATTTGAGGTGCGTTGACAATATCAGTGGAAAACAAGGATGCAAAATCATGGTTAACTAAACTGGTGTTGGGGAGGAATAGGGATCTATGATGGTGATCCTCCCAAATGGACTCATTCATATTCATAATCTCCATAATGGACTCATCAGAAGGAAAAGCCTCAGAGAGATAATCCAGAATAGGAAGAGATGGTTCTAGCCAGTAAGGTAGGTGGCAAGGATCCAAAGCCACCAGATGAAGCTCATCGGTGTGATCATCGGAAAGGGTTTGAATAGTCTTGTACATTTCTTCATGTGGAATCAAAAATTTGTTTTCCCTTGGGCTCACAACCAAATGATGCAATCATATTCACTGTTGCTGTGTCTATGTTAGGAGGAGTGGATAGAAAAAACCCCATAAGGGATTAATCCTTCAACATGCCTACCCCAATCAACTGGTAAGGAGGAGGGGACTTGCCTAACATAGGGATGTTATTATCTATAGAGGTCATAACATATGGCATACATAAATCAAGCTGATCAATGGTAACAATCCTCCCTAGATGTGGAAATTGGATTGTTCGGAATACTGTCGAAGCGACAACAGTCATGGCGTAAAACCAATTTCTTCCTAGAAAGAGGTTGTAATCTAATGGGGCGTCTACTACTTATACTTGAATAGAAACAATTTTTCCCCCAAGCTTGACTGCAAGGGCTGATTTGAGACCATGGGGATAGAAACCTCATCCATCAAAGGCCTTCAGAGTCCTAGGTGATGTTACAAGATCGGGAGATCTGATAGCTTTCCAACAAGATAGGGACAAAACCGAAGTTGAAGCTCCCTCGTCTAAGATAGTCCTAAATACTTTCTTTCTGACTGATTTCATGATGATTTGGAAAGCATGTTTCTGAGGTATTCTATACTTATAGTTCTCAACATTGAAATGAATAAAATTAGAATTGTCTGGATCTTAAGCTCCTAACGCAGTTAACAGTTTTTTGCGTTGTGTAGGACAACTTTGGAGCACTTCCAAGGTAGACATTGCACATGGTGCATGATCCAGATCTTCAACTACATTATAGAATTGAGTAGCTTAGGCATTATGGTTAAAAGTATCCTTCCTAAGAGTACTCTTGGGTGGATGAAAAATCATATCAAGAGTAGGATTCTCGATGGTTAGGGGGGACAATAGAGGAGGATTCAGGAGAACTAGTAGAGGGAGATTTCCTTGAAGAAGAATTTTCTTCTTTCTTGTTTGAGGGTTTGTCATAATTCAACTTTGAGTTTGCAGACTAATGGTATCCGAGTAAATCATATGAATTTCCTCTGATGAACTAGAGTTTCCTTGATTAGACATGTGGTCTATTAGTTGTTGTTGAAGGGAAAAGGATCCGTGAGAACTACGGGTGTGGGATTTGTTTTAAAAAATTGGGTGATTTCGTCCCGGCGGGGACACTCTTTTATGAAATGGTCACTTTCGCATAGCAGACATGGATATTTTTATTTTATTTTCTCTTTATCGTTATCATTGTTGGTTGGTTTGGGGTTCTCCTGTGGGTTTCCAGGTTTTTTATTTTTACTTTTACCTTTCTTTTTATTATTGCCAGAGGTTTGAATACTCCGAATAGAATTAACGTTGGCAGAAACCTTGGGAATTAAAGGAGTAGGGGTGGCAATATGGGGTTGCTTGGAAGGTTTTGCTATTGATAGGGATGGAATTGAACTAACAATCCCATCCACAGGGACTTCTGCTTGTGGCTTTGCAGGATCGGTTCTTAGGCGAGGAGCTTGAGGAATCAAGTCATACAAAGTTTTGGATTGGGAATAGACCAAGTCTAGATACTAGGATAGACTAATGGCTTGATCTTTAGTAACGGCACCACCCATAGCCACATCTCGGGAAATCGGAGGCAACAAATATTTGGTAAACCAATCAGCTAATAACTGATCCGGAATATGATCTTTAATAAGTCTTCTCCTCCTTCTCCATTCATGGATATGATCAGATATGTGGGCGAAGGTATTCTATTAAAGAGAAGGTAAGAGATCAATATGTGTTTCATAATGAATAGGAAGCTAAAAGTGTGTAATAAATACAATTTCCAACAAGACAAAATCTAGAAACAAGTGTTGTGGAAGTTCAATATACCATTTCATGGTTATACTAGTCAAAGTTCACTGAATGAGTCTTAAATGAACTAAATCATCCATCAGGGAGTTTGAAGAACACCACAGTTGGAATGTCATAGCATGGTTTTTTGGATCAGCTCCCTGCTTCCCATGGAAATTTGGAACGTCTGATGGTTACTTTACCAGAATGGGAGGCCTCGAGGGGTTATGTCGAATTGGGTCATTAATCAAATTGGGAAAATTAGGAAAGTCCAAAGTTTCCTAGAAAATGTAACTGACAGTTAGGTTGCACATACTAGTAATATTGATATGGCATATAGTTACCATTAGGACCATAAGTAGACTGATAGACAGGTTGTTGTGATGAAGAACTAGCGGAAAATCCACTCGTAGGGGGTTGATTTCTAGGATCAGGACTGTTAGGATCACCAGGGCCTCCAGAACCACCAAGACCATTGGGACCACTAGGACCACTGGGACCAATAGGAGGTGGACCACCAGACCCTCCTAGAACTCTAAGAGGCAGAACTCCAGAGCCTCCCGAACCACTAAGAGGAGGGCCACTAGGAGGAAGGCCACCAGGCCCCTTAGGACCATTGGGACCATTAGTACCATAAGGAGGAAAGCCACTAGGTCCTCTAGGACCATTAGGCCCCCCAGGGGGAGGACCTCCTTAAGGTGGTCCTTCGGCACCTCCCGCAATATGTATAGGTATCCCTCCCATAGCTGGCATGTAGGACCAGTTAGGTTGCCCCCATGGCATGAAATTATTACTAGGATATGGAATTCTAGCATAAGGCATTTTTGTAGGATTGGGTGGATAATTAATGTTTCCTACAGGTATTTGATTTGTAGTATAACCATAACCCCAAGAGGTTTGATAGGTTTCAGGTTGTGCCCCCAAGGGCTGACCTAAACTAGATGGGGGATTAACCACATTAGTGTGGGTGGGAGGGACATAAACTGTAGATTTCTCTATACCAAAGGTCTGTCCTTAACTAGGTACAATTCCAGTGCTAGATAACGTAGGTCGTGCTGAGAGTTTCCCCCTGGCTATAGTAGGTAATGACAAAACATGAATTGAAGGTTGAGCCTCAAGTGTGGAAGACTTGGGAGGATTAGGAACATGCATAATATGGGAGTTGGTGGGGTTGGTAGTTTGACCTGGGTTGTGTGGAGTTACTGTGCGATCTATAATCGCTTCAATGGGTCTCATAGAATCGGCAAGTGAATGGTATCCCATAGGAATAGCTTTGGAACGTGATGGTGGTGTGCCCAATACGCCATCTATTTTCTTTTCAATCTCATGTGAACAGATAATGGCTGTGTGGTATTGTCTATGTTCTTCTTCATTTGGAGAAACTTCTTCAGAAAATTTTAAACAGGTGCCAAATGAGGCAATGGCCTATCCTATAGAGGTATCTCAAAATGGAGCATTGGGACCATAATCTGGATGGGTAGTATCATCAACATGACCTTCTATGGGAGAATGTAACGAAGTATCACCCTGAGAATGTTGTTGGACCAAGGGAGGCGAGTGTAAAGGATATGGTCCTCTGCTTTCTGCAGCCACATTATCTCCCATTTGGGAGGTGGTAGTAGCTCCTTGGTCGATAGCTTCCATTATATTTTGTCCTGAAACATGGATAAAATTGGGTGGCAATCCTCGTAATCTTCTGGACTATCTTAGCTCAACTAGTTTGTACAGTTCCTATCTAACCTAGGGTCTCAAAAACTAGAAAACACACCAAAAATTTCCATACTCAAGCTATAGTTCAAACAAGCAAACTTAAATGATAGGAGGAGTTTAGATAGTCAGGTCTCTCACCAGGATTGTCAAGAAGGTGCCACTCATGATATACCTTAAGGGTACGTGCGTAGTAATCTCCCTGAATGTTGTTTTTGGTGTATGGCTCTAAGAAAGATGACCAAAGGGATTTTCTCAGATGGATAAGGTATCCTAGTGGGGTCTCCCGATATACGTAAGGTACGTGGGAGCTCAAATCGGTAGTAGTGTTGTCTAATGCATAACCATACACAAGGGGCCTTCTGATATACAATCAAGTACATGAAGTACCTTTTAACCACTTATACTATGAAACGAGAACTCGACACAGTTCTCGTTTTTCTCTCTCCTAATTTTAGTAGCTATTTTTACCCCCGTTTCAAAAATGGTTGATGCCAGTATCACACATTTTCATTTTCAGACATTTTTTGGGGCCTTTGAATTATCTTTGTTGTAAAATATTTTTAATTTCTATTTTCAAGTGTGTTTTTTGAAATTTAACAAAATAACATACATTTTTAAGCAATTTATAATGAAAAACATATACATTTTACGATTTTTTCTATAAAATAAGACATTTTTATGTACAAAATAAGGCATTTTTATTGACAAAATTGTAAATAATTCAAGAAAATAAAGACATTTAAAACCATTTTCAATGAATTTTGAAAGAATTTTTCTCTATAA
>LPNX011046170.1:148626-173127 GCA_001517045.1 Pseudotsuga menziesii | reverse complement strand
GGGGTGTTTTTGGTGTTTTTTTTGCAAAAATCATCATTTTTATGGGTAGAGTTCTCGTTCATAGTATATAGTTCTCGTTTCATAGTATAAGTGGTTTTTTCTATATACCTCAAGGGTACATGAAAGGCCATTCGATATAACGATGGTACATGGAAGAACCATGCAAGTCCCAGGAGGTAATGTGGATGAGTAACGATAGATCCTATGCTTAACGACACCCGAACACGTCTCTAAACCTATCACTTAAATTTCTATTAAATTTTAACCTGTTATCTCCCAAAATAAATATATTTTGATAGTATGAATAATTTAACTCATGCGATGAAGGATATGAATATCACTAACAGTTTGAAAGCCTCTGTTTTTTTGTTTGCGTAAATATTTCACAAGTTGTAGCTTTCGGTGGCTTGGGCGAGGATCAGAACATCTCATTAGCCACTGAAATATGGAAGATAAATAATAGGTGGAAAACCCATTCGGCGGTTAGGCATATTGCTAAACTTTTTTACTGCCATCGAAACATTTTTAAACAGTGATAGGAGGTGTAGTCCTCTATTACGCTGACATTTCAAAGTTTTAGTCCGCTGCAACATTGCCACTGCGGAGAATCTAGTGGGTTAATGTTCTAATGGTTAGTGGTTTGGATTTCTGATTGCCGATGCTTCAAAGTTTTAATTCATTGAGGTGCCACCACTGCAAAGAATCTAGTGATTGAAAGTTCCGATGGTTAGTCGCTTGGGGTTCCGATCACCAATGCTAAGAAGATTAGTCATTTGAGGCACTGACACTGCGGTAGCATTCAGGATTGGGGTGCTAAGAGTTAGAGGTAAGAGCTTCCGATCGGTGACCGCGGCGACAAGGTAGAAAATTATGGCGGATTATGCAAGAAAGGTCACTTCAGTTAACCACCAAGACACTGGCTATTGGCGGCAATTTCACACTGAACCAGCAGTGGTGATTATCGGTGACTACTGCAGTTATTTAGTATTCATTCAGTGAACTAGATCTTCATAATAGATATACAAATAGTTAGCTAGGGTTTTCAACCCTAATCTGAAAAACTATCACTTCTGAGTATTTTTTTGTGAAAACAGATCGAAGTTTCAAGATCTGTCATTTTTGTAGAAGGCTATAAAACCCATGATTGATTTTATAATAAAGGTTCAACTTCAAGGATTTATAAGCTTATTCTATTGTCAAGCGTCTCATCTTGTTTACTCTAATTATAAGCTCTTTTGTTATGAGTTGTTGAGCCATCATCTTTATCTTTACTGTACTTATTCCTGAATGTGCATTTAGGTGATTTTAAAGTTGAGTAATAGCTAGTAGTTGTCATCCTATTGGTGAGTTTATGTGATTTGAATTATAAGTACCATCCTTGTCAGGATTTAGCCATTTATATGCATCTGTTTTGTATGTAAGTCTGCCAGCTTGATGAGTTCTCCATCCCTGCACCTTATTCTCAAACTACTGAACAAGTTGTAACTAAAAGCCTTGTAATTGAGTGAGCTTCATGCATGTCTTGAGAGTGGGAGGTTATATAGGTCACCTGACTTGATCCATATCAGAAAACCCTAATTTTTTTTTTAATTTACCAGGCATCCTCGAGCTACAACCTAGAGAAGTTTCCTGGAGTGATAACAAACTGGCGCCATTGCCAGGGAGGGGAGATTGGAGCTCAACTTTCCTGGGAGATGACATAGATCCATGCTTTGATGATAGACAAACCTTGGACATTATTATGGTTGTAATAATCTATCTAGTGACTCCATTTATATAAGGTGGCTTCAAGAATTCCAAGTACCAGAGCAAACCCTAAAGGCCACCAACAGCACCTGCTTCAGATCCAGAAGAGATTCTGAGAGGAGCTAGGGTTTCACTAAGATAGACCTCCAGATCTAAAAGGGGAACTACATTAGGTATTTCCAAAGGTATTTTTTCTATTATATCAAATAGACCTCCATTTCAATATTCTTATGCTGAAGTATCTAGTTCTCAGAAGTTTATAAGTAAATCAGAAAATTTTAGGGTTGAGGAATCTTCAAGCACTGGTGCTTGTGAAGATCTCATCCCTGGTGACTCCATTGAAGAACTGTGGCTCCGCAAAAGGCTCATACCAGAGAAAATTAAGAGAGGCCACCATCAACACCTGTTGCATACCCATAGAAGATCATCAGAAGAAAACCTAGCCCTCCTGCTAGGGCAGATTTACAAAGACTTCTAATTCCCTGATCCATTCGAATGTAATAAATCTCCACTGGGGAGGACCCAGTTGATAAAAGATGAGGAGGATGAATTCAAAATCCAGGTACCAGTTCAGCAGTTTACTTTATGAACTATTGTTTTTTTTTATCAGCTCCTTTATAATTTTCCCTTTACATGTTAAAAGAATTATCTTATGTTTTATATATTCTGAAGATTATCAACTATCTTTTATAAATCCATGTGTAGAAGAATATTTGCAGCCTGCTTGTATTGTAGAAGGTGAATCAGTCTGTGTGCCACAACTCATCTATAAAAATGACCACTGTACCCAAATTCCTTCTAAATCTGATCAGCCATGTAACCTTCAATAAACCAAAACTGATTCAAAACCTATTCAGAGCTCAACACTCGTTTCCATAACCATTGAACCTTGTTAGCAGATTGTTATCCCTCATGATCAACCCACATCCTTTCAAATCAAAATAAGGATGAAGATGTTTAAGACATTAAAACTGACCTCTTGGCTTCATCCTTACCCTCTTGGCTATTATGAATATCTCCCTTGGTTTTCTGGAGAGAATCAAGGTTCAGCGGAAAGACACTTGGAATTTTTCGAAGATTTTATGGAACATTTTCAGATTGTTCATGAGGATGTAATCATTAGATTTTTCTCTAAATAATTGATTAGAGATGATGCTAATGGTTCAAGAATTTAAAATCTTACTCTATTGGCTCTTGGATAGAATTCACTGATGCATTTTTGAAGCATTGGGGTGAGAAAAAATCTCTTGATTTGTATCTCACTAATTTCTATGCTCTGAAGAGAGGAAAATGAAACTTTTCCTATCTTCAATCTAATATTCTACAACACTTATCATGCTATGCCTTTTGAGATCTGGTCCACAGAGACAGCTGCCATTATATATTATGTGATGGAACTACATTCAAAACTTGCCCTTCTTATTCTAGAAAGGAAATATTCATCTTTAAGCATTATGTTTGAAGATGCTTTAGAGGTGGAGGAAAACATTTGTGCTTCAAGGAAAATCCCAGAGCAGTTTGATTTTGAAAACCATAATTTACCTAAGCCAGATAAACATCAGTGTGAGTTAGATTTTAAATAGGAAGATTATGAGTTTGAAGAGGATTTGGAACAATAGCAAGCATGTGAGCTCCTTTAAGATTTAGAATCAGATTCTTCATTGTTTGAAAAGTACTCCCAAGACAGGTATGAATCTAGATTTTATGATTAGTTTGCAAACCAAGATGATTCTATGATAACTGATGATTGTATAGGCAGTTATATGTTTTCAACTGATCTTTATTCATATGATGTAAACCCTATTTTATCATCCTATTGTGAGAACTATTCTCAAAATGGAATTTTGATGATCAAGATCTAATCATAAGAGAACAAGAAGGTTCAGATCAGTTGTTGAGCTTTCATTTTGATCCGACAAAGGTTGATCAATCCACATTCAGCATTGATATCAGTAAAGGAAAATATCAGCAGCATAAAAAGGTATTTCTTGTTGGATTTTATGACCATGTTGCTGACTATCTGGAACTTATGAGAAACATAGATATCAAAATATTTTGTCAGATGATAGCTGGTTCTATCATGCTTCAAAAATACATTGCTTCGTGCTAGGGTTTCATTTATTTTTTGGGTCAAGATCAGGGATAAGTTTAGCAGATCAGCTTCTGACCTGGCTTCATTGGAAGCACGATGTCACATGATAAGAAGGATCTACTGATTAGAATTAGGAGTAGGAGTAGATAGGAAAATAAGCTCTTAATATGAGAAGCTAGGTCATTTTCAGTTGTTTTCATGAATAAGCAAAGCAGGATACAGGCAGGGTGCAACAGATTAGTTATAAAAGACAAATGACTCCATGCCCAATGGAACACTAGAAGATAACTTTAATTATTCTTTTTTAGGAAAGGAATTTTGGTTTGGGGTTCTTGGGACTTCACAGGGAGGTTCCCATCCCCAAGTAGGAGCTAGATGTTATCTCGCAAAATAAATTTATTTTCATAGTATGAAGAATTTAACTCATGCGATGAAGGATATGAATATCACTGACAGTTTGAAATCCTGTGTTTTTTTATTTGGGTAAAAATTTCAGAAATTGTAGCTTTCGGTGGCTTGGGAAAGGATCAGAACATCTCATTAGCCACCGAAAGATGGAAGATAAATAATAGGTGGAAAACCCCTTTGATGGTTAGGCATATTGCTAAACTTTTTTACTACGATCGAAACATTTTTAAACAGTGATCAGAGGTGCAGTCCTCTATTATGTCGACGTTTTAGAGTTTTAGTGCACTGCGGTGCCGCGACTGTGGAGAATCTAGTGGTTTAATGTTTCGATGGTTAGTGGTTTGGAGTTTCGATCATCGATGTTTCAGAGTTTTAGTTCACTACAGCACTGCTACAGTGGAGAATCTAGTGATTGAAAGTTCCGATGGTTAGTGGTTTGGGGTTTCGATCATCGATGCTAAGAAGATTAGTTCGTTTCACTTTCGAAATAGCAGTAGTGCTTAGATTTAAAGTTTCGACATGCTAGTGGCTTGACGTTCGAATTTCTGATCATTAGTGGCCTAAGGTTTCAATCATCGATGAATATTTTAGTGGTTTGAGGTTCTGATCGTGACATTAGTGGTTTGAGATGCTAACACTGCGGTAGCGTTCCGGTCTAAGACGCCAATGGGATAGTGGTTGGAGCTTCCGATTTCCGATCGTGAAGCTAGTGGTTTAAAGCTCCGAAATAGTGGCGACATAGTGAACTAAAGCTCTAATTAAAACTTCTACTGACCTTTGACATCAATAAAATTAGTTTGTTTCACCTATGAAACAGCGGTAGCATTGAGACTTAGGGCACCGATGGGATAGAAGAAAGAGCTTTCGATCGCCGATGAGCTAGTGATGGAAAGCACTGATACGTTCAAGATTGGAGCGTCGATGGGATAGAGAAAAGAGTTTCTGATCGTCGATGAAGAACTATCGTGATGTTAGTCAGTTGAGGCATCGACACTGCGGTGGAATTCAGATAAGAATTTTTGACACATTAGTGAGTACAGCTTCCCATCACCGACAAGCTAGTGGTTGAAAGATCCGATATGTTCAGTCTTGCGGTTCCAATCACTGATGCTGAGAAGATTAGTCATTTGAGGCACCGACACTGTGGTAGCATTGAGGCTTGGGGTGCCAATGGTTAGAGGTCAAAGATTTTGATCAGCGACCGCGGTGACAAGGTAGAAAATTCTAGAGGATTAAACAAGAAAGGTCACTTCAGTTAACCACTGAGACACTGGGTGTTGGAGGCAAATTCACACTGAACCAACAGTGATGATTATCAGCGACTATTGTAGTTATTTAGTATTCCCTTAGTGAACTAGATCTTCATAATAGATAGACAAATAGTTAGCTAGGGTTTTAAACCCTAATTTGAAAAACTATCACTTCTGAGTATTTTTTGTGAAAACAGATCGAAGTTTCAAGACCTGTCATTTTTTGTAGAAGGATATAAAGCCCATGATTGATTTTATAATAAAGGTTCGACTTTGGGGATTTGTAATCCTATTCTATTGTCAAGCATCTCATCTTGTTTATTCTAATTATAAGCTCTTTTGTTATGGGTTTTTCATCCATCATCTTTGTCTTTACTGTACTTATGCTTGAATGTGCATTTAGGTGATTTTCAAGTTGATTAATAGCTAATAGATGTCACCCCATTGGTGAGTTAATGTGATTTGATTTATAAGTACCATCATTGTTAAGATTTAGCCATTTATATGCATCTGTTTTGTATTTAAGTATGCCAGCTTGATGAGTTCTCCATCCATGCACCTTATTATCAAACTACTGAACAAGTTGTAACTAAAATCCTTGTAATTGAGTGAGCTTCATGCATGTATTGATGATGGGGGGGTTATATAGTTCACCTGACTTGATCCATATCAGAAAACCCTAAAAACATTTTAAGTTACCGGGCATCCTTGAGCTACAACCTAGAGGAGTTTCCTGGAGTGATAACAAATTGGTGTCGTTGCAGGGGAGAGGAGATTGAAGCTCAGCTTCCCTAGGAGATGACATAGATCCATGCTTTGATGATAAACAAAGATTGGAAATTATTATGGTTGTAATAATCTATTTGGTGACTCAATTGATATAAGGTGTCTTCAAGAAGACCAAGTACCAGAGAAAACCCTAAAGGGCCACCAGCAACACTTGTTTTAGATCCAGAAGAGATTTTGAGAGGAGCCAGGGTTTCACTAAGACAGACCTCCAGAGCTGCAAGGGGAGATACATTAGGTATTTCCAAAGGTATTTCTACTGTTATATCAAATAGACCTCCATTTCAATATTCTTATGATGAAGCATCTAGTTCTCATAATTTTATAAGTAAATCAGAAAATTTTAGGGTTGAGGAATCTTCAAGCATTGCTGCTTGTGAAGATCTCATCCCTGGTGACTCCATTAAAGAACTGTGGCTCCATGAAAGGCTCATACCAGAGCGAATCAAGAGAGGCCACCAACAACACCTATTGCAAACCCATAGAAGATCATTAGAAGAAAACCTAGCCCTGCTGCTAGGGCATATTTACAAAGAATTTTGTTTCCCTGATCCATTCGAATTTAATAAATATCCACTGGGGAGGACCCAATTGATAAAAGATGAGGAGGTTGAATTCAAAATCTAGGTACTAGTTCAGCAGTTTACTTTATGAACTACTGCTATTTTTTATCAGCTCCTTTATACTTTTCCCTTCACATGTTAAAAGAATTGTCTTATGTTTTATATATTCTGAAGATTATCAGCCATCTTTCATAAATCCATTTGTAGAAGAATATTTGCAGCCTGCTTGTATTGTAGAAGGTGAATCAGTTTGTGTGCCACAGCTTATCTATAAAAATGACCACTGTACCCAAATTCCTTATAAATATGATCAGCCATGTAACCTTCAAGAAACCAAAACTGATTCAAAACCTATGCAGAGCTCAACACTCGTTTCCATAACCGTTGAACCTTGTCAGCAGATTGTTATCCCTCATGATCACCCCACAGCCTTTCAAATTAAAATCAGGATGAAGATGTTTAAGCCATTAAAACTGTCCTCTTGGCTTCATCCTTACCCTCTTGGTTGTTATGAATATATCCCTCGGGATTCTGGAGAGAATCAAAGCTTCAACAGAAAGACACTTGGAATCTTTCGAAGATTTTATGGAATGTTTTCAGATTGTTCATGAGGATGTAATCATGAGATTTTTCTCTAAATCGTTGATTAGAGATGCTGCTATATGGTTCAAGAATTTAAAATCTTACTCTATTGGCTCTTGGACATAATTCACTAATGCATTTTTGAAGCATTGGGGTGAGAACAAATCTATTGATTTGTATCTCATTGATTTCTATGCTCTGAAGAGAGAGGAAGATGAAACTTTGACTATCATCAATCGAAGATTATACAACACTTATCATGCTATTCCTTTGGAGATCTGGCCCACAGAGACAACTGCCATTATATATTATGTGATGGGACTACATTCAAAACTTGCCCTTCTTCTGCTAGAAAGGAAATATTCATCTTTAAGTATTTTGTTTGAAGATGCTTTAGAGGTGGAGGAAAACATTTGTGCTTTAAGGAAAATCCCAAAGCAGTTTGATTTTGAAAACCATCATTTACTTGAGCTAGATAAACACCAGTATGAGTCAGATTTTGAACAAGAAGATTATGAGTTTGAAGCAGATTTGGAACAGCAGCAAGCATGTGAGCTCCTTTCAGATTTAGAATTAGATTCTTCAGTGTTTGCAAAGTACCCCCAAGACGGGTATGAATCTAGATTTTATGATCAGTTTGCAAACCAAGATGAGCCTATGATAATTGATGATTGTATAGGCAATTATATGTTTTCAACTAATCTTTATTCATATGATGTAAACCCTGTTTTATCATCCTATTGTGAACACTATTCTCAAAAGGTAATTTTAATGATTGATGATCAAGATTTGATCATAAGAGAACAAGAAGGTTCAGATCAGCTATTGAGCTTTCATTTTGATCCGACAAAGGTTGAGCAGTCCACATTCAACATTGACATCAGTAAAGGAAAATATCAGCAGCATAAAAAGGTATTTTTTGTTGGGTTTTATGACCCCGTTGCTGACTATCTGGAACTTATGAGCAACATAGGTATCAAAATAATTTGTCAAATGATAGTTGGTTCTGTCACCCTTCAAAACTACATTGTTGCATGCTAGGGTTTCATTTCTTTTTTGGGTCAATATCAGGGATAAGTTCAGCATATTAGCTTCTTACCTGACTTCATTGGAAGCATGATGTCACATGATAAGAAGGATCTACTAATTAGAATTAGGAGTAGGAGTAGATAGGAAAATAAGCTCTTAATATGAGTAGCTAGGTCATTTTTAGTTGTTTTCATGAATAAGCAAAGAAGGCTATAGGCAGGGTGCAGCAGATTAGTTATAGAAGACAAATGACTCCGTGCCCAATGGAACACTAGAAGATAGATTTAATTATTCTTTTTTAGGAAAGGAATTTTGATCTGGGGTTCTTAAGACCTCACAGGGAAGTTCCCATCCCCAAGTAGGATCCAAATGTTATCACCCAAAATACATTGATTTTGATAGTATGAAGAATTTAATTCATGCGATGAAGGATATGAATATCAGTGACAGTTTGAAAGCCTCTATTTTTTTATTTGGGTAAAAATTTCAAAATTTGTATCTTTCAGTGGCTTGGGTGAGGATTAGAACATCTCATTAGCCATCGAAAGATGGAAGATAAATAATAGGTGGAAAACCCCTTTGGTGGTTAGGCGTATTGCTAAAAAAATTTCCTGCCATCGAAACATTTTTAAACAGTGATCATAGGTGTAGTCCTCTATTACGCTGACGTTTTGGACTTTTAGTCCACTACGATGCCGCCACTACCAAGAATCTAGTGGTTCAACGTTCCAATGGTTAGTGGTTTGGAGTTCTGATCGTTGATGTTTTGGAGTTTTAGTTCACTATGGCACCGCCACTATGGAGAATATAGTGATTGAAAGTTCCGATGGTTAGTGGTTTGGGGTTTCAATCACCGATGCTGAGAAGATTAGTTTGTTTCACCTTCAAAACAATGATAGGGCTTAGATTTAAAGTTTCAACGCGCTAGTGGCTTGATGTTCTGATCATCGATCATTAGTTGTCTGAGGTTTTGATCACCGATGAAGAGTCTAATGGTTTGATGTTCCGATCATGACGTTAGTGGTTTGAGATGCCGACACTGCGACAAGGTTTTAGTCTAAGGTGGCAATGGGATAGTGGCTAGAGATTCCAATTTTAGATCATGAAGAAAGTGGTTTAAAGCTCTAAAATAGCAGTGTCATAGAGAACTAAAGCTCCGATTCAAAATTCTACTGACCTCCAACAACGATAAAATTAGTTCGTTTCACCTCTGAAACAGCAGCAGCATTGAGACTTAGGGCACCAATAGGCTAGAAGACAAAGCTTCCGATTGCTGATGAGCTAGTGATGGAAAGCACTGATATGTTCAGGCTTGGAGCACCGATGGGATAGAGAAAAGAGTTTCTGATCATCGATGAAGAAATTGTCACGGCGTTAGTCAGTTGAGGTGCCAACACTACGGCGGCGTTCAGATAAGAAGTTTTGACACATTAGTGAGTACAACTTTAGATCGCCAACAAGCTAGCGGTTGAAAGCTCCAATACATTCAGTCTTAGGGTTCCAATTGCTGATGCTGAGAAGATTACTCATTTGAGGCGCCGACACTGCGGCAGCATTGAGGCTTGGGGTGCATATGGTTAGAGGTCAAAGCTTCTGATCAGGGACCGAAAGCTCTGATCTCTAACCATTATCGCCAATAAGTTGTAGCTTTTAGTGGCTTGGGAGAGGATCAGAACATCTCATTAGCCACCGAAAGATATAAGATAAATAATAGGTGGAAAACCCCTTCTACGGTTAGGCGTATTGCTAAAAAATTTTACTGCCATCGAAACATTTTTAAATAGTGATCAAAGGTGTGGTCTTGTATTACGTCGATGTTTCAGAGTTTTAGTCCACTACGGCACTGCCACTGTGGAGAATCTAGTTGTTTAATGTTTGGATGGTTAGTGGTTTGGAGTTCTGATCGCCGATGTTTTAGAGTTTTAGTTCACTACAGCACCGCCACTGCAGAGAATCTAGTGATTGAAAGTTTCGATGGTTAGTGGTTTGGGGTTTTGATTGTCGATGCTGAGAAGATTAGTTTGTTTCACCTCCAAAATAGCGGCAGTGCTCAGATTTAAAGTTTCGATGCGCTAGTGGCTTAATGTTCCGATCATCGATCATTAGTGGTCTAAGGTTCTGATTGCTGACGAAGAGCCTAGTGGTTTGAGGTTCTGATCACAACGTTAGTGGTTTGAGATGTCGACACTGTGGCATCATTCCGGTCTAAGGCACTGATGGGATAGTGGCTAGAGATTTCGATTTTTGATCAATGGTAGGTATGATCTTAAGAGAAGTTGAACCATTGCATCACTCTATGTCTAGAACATATCATGACCGTCGGATTAGAATATTTACAAATGCATACTAATGCATACTAAAGAAACACACTTTTACCTAATAGATATATTACACAAGTTGATCTTAAGTAAATCCTAAGTGTCTAAATATCTTAACATCCCCCCTTAAGAACAACTTGGGATAGGATTGAAGGATTTACAAAAGTGAGACTATTAGGAGAAGGAAGGAGGCATTAGAGCCTATCCCCCCTTAAGGACACATTCCTGAACTCCTAACATAGACCGAAGTTTAGAAAACTTTTCTTCTGTAAGAGACTTGGTGAAGATGTCTGCAACTTGATCATCTGTAGGACAATAGAGCACTTCAATAACATGATCATGAACAAGATTTCTGATGAAGTGCATGTGTAGCTCAATGTGTTTGCTGCGCTGATGTAGAACTGGATCTTTGGCAAGCTTGATGGCACTTTGATTGTCGCACCAAAGTGGAGTAGGTTGCTGCTGCTCGAATCCAAACTCTGAAAGGATCTGTCGAAGCCATAAAGCTTCCTGACTGGCATTAACTGTGGCTTGATATTTTGCTTTTGCTGAAGAAAGAGCAAGAGCTTGTTGTTTCTTACAAGCCCAAGTGACAGGTCTAGATCCCAGACTGAAAACATAACCTGTAGTAGACTTCTAATCATCAGGATCACCGGCCCAATCTGAATCGGTGAAACCAACCAACAAAGGTTTCCCCCCTATACTGTAATGAATCCCAAACTAAATTGTATCTTGAATATATTGAAGTATTCTTTTTGCTTCTTTCCAGTGACTTTCATGAGGAGTTTGCATATATCGGGCAACATGACCAATGGCAAAGGAAAGGTCAGGATGGGAATGAGTCAAGTATAAAAGACTACCAACAAGCTGATGATACAAGGTGGCATCTACTTTAGGGGAAGTACAAGTGGTAGAAAGCTTGACTCCAAACTGGAAGGGAGAAGGGGCTGGTTTACAATCTTCCATGTGGAAGCAATGAAGAAGGTCACAAGCATACTTATACTGGGAAAGAAAGATTCCTTCTTTGGTTTGCAAGACTTGGAGACCAAGAAAATAATGCAAATGTCCTAAGTCTGACATTTTAAAATTTTTCTTAAGACTGGATTTCACATGGGTTATAAGGTTAGGGTCACTACTAGTAAGGATAAGATCATCAACATAAAGAACAAGTATGATGAGATGGTTTCCTACTTTCTTGGTATAGACATTGGGGTCAGAATGGCATCTAGAAAAACCAGTGTCAAGGAGAAAGCTATCCATTTTGGCATACCAAGCTCTAGAAGCTTGCTTAAGGCCATATAAGGATTTCTTAAGGAGACAGACAAGGCTAGAGTTATTCTGAACATATCCAGGAGGTTGTTCCATGTAAATTTCCTCATGTAAATCACCATGTAAGAAGGAAGACTTGACATCCATTTGATGGACTTCCCAGTTATGTAATGCTGCAAGGGAAAGAACAAGGCGGATGGAGTTCATTTTTGCTATAGGGGAAAATGTTTCATTGTAGTCAATCCCTTCAACTTGGGAAAAAACTTTGGCAACTAACCTTGCCTTAAGTCTTTCAACACTTCCATCTGATGCATACTTAGTTCTATAGACCCATTTACATCTGACAAGTTTTCTTCCTTTTGGAAGAGGAACAAGATCCCAAGTATTGTTCGCCATTAAGGAACGATATTCTTCATCCATAGCTGCATCCCAATCTATATTTCCTGAAGCTTCTACAAAAGTTTTTGGATCATGATTCTTGGAAACTTGAGCCAACAGAGAAGAGGCTTGCTGAAACTGAGAACGTGTTCGACGTTGATCTCTAGGATCACCGACAAGATCACTAGCTGCATCACATGTTGAATGGACCCATCAAGGAAGTATTGGTGCTGGTGCAATTGGAGGAACATGAGAAGGCAGAGGTGGATTTTCATCCTCACCATCATCATCAGAAACTAGAGTTGGAAACCTGTCAAGGAAGCTGGAAGAAGAAGAAGAAGAAGGCACAATCGCCGAATCAGGATCGTAGGCCAAAGATGGCACACCCGCCAAGTTAGGCTCACAGGCCAAGAGATTTTCATCAAATTTAACATCTCTTCTAATGATTATATCATGAGAATGTGGCTGAAGAAGTCTATAACCTTTTACATCTTCAGAATATCCAACAAATATGCACTTTTCACTTTTAGGCTGCAATGCTTTCCGCTTTTCATCGGGAATGTGAGCCCATGCTTCACAACCAAACACACGAAGGTGACTTACATCTGGTTTAATTTTAATCCATGCTTCTTCCAGTGTTATATCCTATAAAACTTTAGTGGGTGTGCGATTAACTATGTAATTTGCACAATTTATGGCCTCAACCCAATATTAAAGACTTAGTCCCTTAGATTGGATCATACAATTAGCCATTTCTTTTAAAGTGCAGTTCTTCCTTTCAGCTACACCATTTTATTGTGTTGTGTATGGAACAGTGTGATGTTGTTGGATTCCTTGTTCAGTGCAAAAAGTAGTGAACTTGTTGTTAACATATTCTCCTCCATTGTCAGATCTTAACTTAATAATTTGATGACCATATTGTTTTTCAACAAGGGCCTTATAGGCAAAGAATATGTTAAATACTTCGCTCTTAAGTTTTAGGAAGTAAACCCAAGTGCGTCTGGAGTAGTCATCAATGAAAGTTAAGAAATATTTGAAACCAGAAAAGGAAGCAGATGGAAGAGGACCACACAAGTCACTATGCACAAACTCCAAGAGAACCGAGGCGTGCCAAGAGGCACGTTTGTCAAAACTGTCCCGATGATGTTTTCCGAGTACACAACCGAAACAAACACCATCCTTGCAATATACCAGTGGAAGAACAGTCACCATATTGTCTTTACATATTTGTTGCAATGAGCGATAATTTAAGTGACCAAATCGCTCATGCCAAAGTTTGCTCAAGTTATCACTATGAGCAACAAAAACTGAAGGAAAATGTGATGACCCAAAGTTGTTAAATTTGTACAACCTGGTAATATCATCAACAGTTCCAATAGCAAGGATATTTTGAGGATTTTTAAAATCCTTGATTACAACTTGGTGAGGTGTAAACGTCACAGTTTTACCTTCACCTGAATGAGTAATTTGATAGACTGATAACAAATTGCAGAAATTTTTTGGAACACGTAATACATCATTGAAATGACCATTTTCTACTGGAACTGTTCCAGATCCTACAAAAGTTTCAGTGAGCATCTTCTCTTTTGGCTCAAGTTTCCGAGAATCATGATCCAGAAAATTTTGCAGAAGCTTCAGGAAATCCAGATTGGGATGTAGTTATGGATAAAGAATATCATTCCTTAATGGCGAACGATACTTGGGATCTTGTTTCTCTTCTAAAAGGAAGAAAACTTGTCATATGTAAATGGGTCTATAGAACTAAGTATGCATCAGATGGAAGTGTTGAAAGACTTAAGGAAATGTTAGTTGCCAAAGGTTTTTCCCAAGTTGAAGGGATTGACTACAATGAAACCTTTGCCCCTATAGCAAAAATGAACTCCATCCGCCTTGTTCTTTCCCTTCCAACCTTACATAATTGGGAATTCCATCAAATGGATGTCAAGCCTACCTTCTTACATGGTGATTTACATGAGAAAATTTACATGGAACAACCTCCTGGATATGTTTAGAATAACTCTAGCCTTGTCTGTCTCCTTAAGAAATCCTTATATGGCCTTAAGCAAGCTCCTAGAGCTTGGTATGCCAAAATGGATAGCTTTCTCCTTGACACTAGTTTTTCTAGATGCCATTCTGACCCCAATGTCTATACCAAGAAAGTAGGAAACCATCTCATCATACTTGGTCTTTATGTTGATGATCTTATCCTTACTGGTAGTGACCCTAACCTTATAACCCATGTGAAATCCAGTCTTAAGAAATTTTTTGAAATATTAGACTTAGGACATTTGCATTATTTTCTTGGTCTCCAACTCTTGCAAACCAAAGAAAGAATCTTTCTTTCCCAGTCTAAGTATGCTTGTGACCTTCTTCGTCGCTTCCACATGGAAGATTGTAAACCAGCCCCTTCTCCCTTCCAGTCTGGAGTCAAGATTTCTACCACTTGTACTTCCCCTGAAGTAGATGCCACCTTGTATTGTCAGCTTGTTGGTAGTCTTTTATACTTGACTCATTCCCATCCTAACCTTTCCTTTTCCGTTGGTCATGTTTCCCATTATATGCAAAATCCTCATGAAATTCACTGGAAAGCAGCAAAAAGAATACTTCGATATATTTGAGGTACAATTCAGTTTGGGATTCATTATAGTACAGGGGGGAAACCTTTGTTGGTTGGTTTCACTAATTCAGATTGGGCTGGTGATCCTGATGATCGAAAGTCTACTACAGGTTATGTTTTCAGTCTAGGATCTGGACCTGTCACTTGGGCTTGTAAGAAACAACAAGCTCTTGCTCTTTCTTCAGCAGAAGCAGAATATCGAGCCACAGTTAATGCCAGTTAGGAAGCTTTATGGCTTCGACATATCCTTTCAAAGTTTGGATTCGAGCAGCAGTAGCCTACTCCACTTTGGTGCGACAATCAAAGTGCCATCAAGCTTTCCAAATATCTAGTTCTACATCAGCACATCAAACACATTAAGCTACACATGCACTTCATCAGAAATCTTGTTCATGATCATGTTATTGAAGTGCTCTATTGTCCTACAAATGATCAAGTTGCAAACATCTTCACGAAGTCTCTTACAGAAGCGAATTTTTCTAAACTTCAGTCTATGTTAGGAGTTTAGGAATGTGTCCTTAAGGGGGGATAGGCTCTGATGCCTCCTTTCTTCTCCTAATAGTGTCACTTTTGTAAATCCTTCAATCCTATCCCAAGTTGTTCTTAAGGGGGGATGTTAGGATATTTAGACACTTAGGAGTTAGTTAAGATCAACTTGTGTAATATATCCATTAGGTAAAAATGTGTTTCTTTAGTATGCATTAGTATGCATTTGTAAATATTCTAATCCGACAGTCACGATATCTTCTGGACATAGAGTGATCCGATGGTTCAACTTCTCTTAAGATCATACCTACCATTAATCCGTGGCTTAACACCTGATTGGTCTATGATCTCTATTTAAAGAGCATAGAGGGTCCTTGTCTAGTTGATCGATTATGAGAAGCTCATGTAACTTTCTTTCTTTTGCATAATAAATTGCTCCAAGTAGCTATTTGGCTGGGGCCTTAGACTGTTTCCCTCTCGAGGGTTTTAACCACATGAAAAACATTGGTGTATTGATCTATGATCTATTTCTGTGAAGCGGTTGTTCTTGGTGTTCGGTCCTTTGGGAGTACCTTATGTACCCTAACATGGTATCAGAGCTTTTTCCTATGAGTTCTCCTATTCTATTGAATATTTGGATGATGGAATTGCGGGTGATGACCCTGATTTGGATCCTCTGATTTCTAGTATTAGTGAACAAAAAACATCAGATGCTGAATTAGAACCTTAAGTACAAAATCATCTCCCAACTTGGGCCCGATAGACACTCTTCTCCGCAGGTGATAACATTGGAAATCCGGATGATCCAAGGAGAACTCGGTCTAATTTCCAAAGAGTAGGTATTGCGCTCTCTTTTCCTGATTATTTGTTGTCTAAATTTTGTTATTTAATGATAATTTCAGATCCTAAGTCTTACTACCATGCTCGGAAGGATCCGAGATGGAAATTTGCAATGGATGAAGAGATGAATTCTCTTCAGAAAAACACTACTTGGGAGCTAGTTTCTCTTCCTCTGGGGAGGAAATTGGTTTGATGCAAGTAGTTGTTTTAGACCAAGGTTGTTGTTGATGGCACAAAATGAAAATATAAGGCAAGTATGGTATAAAAATGTTTCTCCTGGGTCCAAGGTGTGGACTTCCATGATACTTTTGCACTGGTTGCAAAAATGGACTCCATCCGCCTAGTTTTGGCAATCTCTGCATCTAAGCACTGGGAAGTGCATCATATGGATGTTAAGTCTACTTTTATACATGGTGATATTCATTAGGATATAGACATGAATCATCCTAAGGGCTACATTTCTAATCCATATTTGGTTTTCAAACTAAAGAAGTCACTATACGAGTTAAAACGGGCCCCAAGAGAGTGGTATTCCAAGATGAATTCCTTCCTTCTCTCACAAAACTTCCAAAGGTGTAAATCAGATCCGAGTGTGTATATATAGAAGTATGATAGTCATTTTATTATTATTTTTTTATATTTTGATGACTTATTGATTACAGGTAGCGCAGTTACTTCTATTTCAGTCATCAAAACTGCTCTCCACAATGCATTTGAAATGAGCGATTTGGGGCTCTTGAAGCAATTTCTGGGACTCAAAATTAAGCAAAATATTGATGGAATAATGGTCACTCAATCCAAATACATATCATACCAGTTATTCAATTTTAACATGGCTGAATGTAAGTCTACTCCATTCCCTTTCCTTTCATGGATCAGCCTTGAAGAAGGAAAAAGCACACCTCCCATGGACTGCACTATTTACTGACAACTGATACGTAGCTTGCTCTACTTGACTCATGCTCAGCCTGATATCTGTTATTATGTGAATTTTGTGTCAAGATACATGCATAAGCCTCATGATATTCATTGTAAGGAATCCAAGAGGATCCTCCAGTATATTCATGGAACCAGGACCTACGGCATTCACTATGCTGTAAACTCTGAGATAGAGCTGGTTGGTTACATAGATTCCGATTGGGTGGGTGATTATATTGATTGGAAGTCTACTTCAAAATATTTATTCATTTTTTGTGGTGGCCCCATTTGCTGTTCTAGAAAAAATAAGGCATCCATAGCATTGTCTTTAGCAGAGGTTGAGTATCAAGGAGCGGTGAATGCTTGCATCCAAGTTTTTTGGTTGCAAGGAATTCTTTAAGAGTTTGATATTGGTAGTAATTTGTCCACTGCCATCTTTTGTGACAATCAAAGTGCTATTAAGATATCTACAGATTCAGTTACCAGGAAGAGGACCAAGAATGTAGAGATACACATGCACTATATTAGGGAATTAGTGCATGACATGACCATCATTCTGCAATAATTCCCTACTGATGAGCAAATTACAGACATCTTCACCAAGAGCCTTTCAGAAAAAAAGTTCCCTTACCTTTGTTCACTATTGGGGGTGATTTCATTAGGTTGATCAGACTACTTTCAGTGTTCATCTTGAGGGGGGGTTTTCTCGCTGGTTTTTCCCTCTTCTCCTCACTTAGATTTATTTTTTAGCATTGTTTGATGTTGGTTACTATGGAAAGACAAGGGATTAATTATAATGTAACAACAACACCCCTAACACACTGGCCCTTTCGGCGACAGACCGTAGAGCAACCTAAAGTCTCACCCAAAGTGATCTTAGATGGGTTGGCTAAAGACTCAAGTATCCTTAACTAGGTTCTGTAGCATCCTGGTGTCTCGCAGCTCTTCTTAACTCGAGAGATCTTCCTACGAGTTGTAGTTCTCCCTTCCTCGTGGACTCTGATAGGGGGAGGACTCCTATTGCATCGCAGTGACTAGGACGATGCGCAAACTCTCCCTTCCATGGTTCTCACTATCTGTGATATCTCGCACCGCAGCTCCTCTATCGGTGTGATATCGCCTTCTGTCAATGCGATATCTCCTATAGTATGGCCCAAAGTGAATCTCAAGGTACAAAGGGTTTCTCACTAGGAGGAATAACTCGGCTAACCTCCAACAGGGTGTTAAACAACCTTACACGAACTTCACAATTCAACACACTCACATCGCTATACTTAACTTACTGAATAAGTATACTGGAAGCACTTAACAGAGTGACTATTACTATGTGAAACAAGCACTGATGGACTCATAGGCAGACACTTGTTACATTTAAACTCGCCTTTAACTTTCTATAATGCTGTAACTGAATGAGAACATACAGACATTTACTAACTGATATACGGCATTCATGTAACAGATAACAGATAGCAACTAAGTAAAGCACAATCACATGAAATAATCATATAACACACTGATTTTACGTGGTTCACTTCCACGGTAAAAGCTACGTCCATGGGAACTAGTTTATATATTATAACTTGGGAGAGTAAACACAGTTCTGCTGCAACCTCATATGCAGCTGAGATCTTCTGGGTAACTCCGTGCACACCGCCAGGAGCCCTTCTCTCTTAGATCTCTTCTCTTTTTATATTGCTTCTCTTACAATATACTCTTTCTCTCTCTCTCTCAATCCCTATGGATTGTTACATACATACTCTAGGAGTTAGCTACTGGTTACAGTAAGATACTGCAAACTGAATAACATAACCAAAGCTTGGCTCTTCTATAATACAAATATCTATAAGCTAACAGAACATCGACTATCTGAATAGCTTATGAGCTAACTGATTAACTAGCTAACCTTTTACAATACAAAATACATCCCTTTATAGGCGGCCCGAAGGTCTCACCATTACAACACTATGGGCCTCTCTCAATAGTAACCCAAAAACCCTAACTATGACAGTTGGTCTATCTATACTCAAACTGCTGCTTTCAGTCACACCACAGCTTCCTGCAGTCTTCCACGCTTCCCGGCGTTGACCATGGGTATTGGCCCCACTTCCTTTTCTGTCCTTTGTCTTCAATACCTTGGCCTCATTGCTCCTTTTGCTTTATGAGGGTAGCTGATCCCTCCTGTCTTCACCACTGCCTTAAGTGTAGTGGTTGAGATTTCTTCTCTCGGCCGCTCAGGTACTATTACCTTTGACTTACTCGTTCCAAAACAACAGCTTTTCCTGTAGCTGCGGGACCCTACTCCAACAGTCCCCTAACACTTACTTGTGGCTTGCCCCTGACCCACTAACAACTGGTTTCTCTTGCTGTAGCTTCTCCTTGGCTTCTTGTGAAGTCCTTGTAAATCTCTATCGAAGTCCTGCAACTTCTTTTGGACGAACCTTGGTTAGCAGTCTGCCTGCAAGCAGACTGGCTGTAAATTTGAGTGTATCGTCTGCTATTGCTGTGAGGTCATAAGCCTGACCTCCTCTCTGTAGCTTATACTTGGTAACTAGGGCCGCTGGTAGCTTGGAATCCTTGCCCTTACTTAATATATGTGTCTACGGGTCCTTACCAGTCTTGGACAGCCCAGTGATGCGGTGTATCAGGTCGACATTCAAATCAACCCGGTTACCCAACCAGAGGTAACATCCATGTACACAAGATAGTAGTACACACACCACATCATTAACCTCTGCACCTCATCCAAAATGTGGTATTCTCAACAAATTGAGCAAATATGACCGCTAAAGAATCTGGATATGTTCCATAGGAACAAACTCATCTATATTGGTCCTCGGGTTCCTCTGAACTGTAAGATACCGGTCTGGTCAAAACTGAGGATATGTCTTACTATATCCAAGGTTATAGTCTATAAATTTAAGAACATGGACATATCCTAATAGGTCTCCATCTTGCTTTATATGAGGGTCAATGGCCGGTGGTGGAATAAGAAACTTAGCACTCTTGGGAATGGTTACCTATGGTGCATCCTCGACTCTTGGCACAATGTATTCTGCTGCCCTATGAAATTCCTCTTCCTGCTTTGGACCGGGGTCTTATACTATCTGAGCGTGACTCCTCATCCTTGGTGGCTGTCTAACCTGTGATGTACCTAATTTCATAACCTTGGATGGCATCATCATAGCAGACTGGAGGCCACCACTCTGGAATCATCTCACAATGTCTTCTAAAGGTTCCTCCTCGGACAGAACCCACTCGGTGCAATACTCTGGACAGGCAATGGCTGTGAAATTGGGGAATACTAGCACTCTGTAATTGGGGTATCTCTACACAAGGAAAACTCTGCAACTTGCTCTATAGCTCTCTGAAATTGCCAAAGTAACCCTTCCGTATGGATGATCTTTATATTTATAACAAAGGTGATACTCTGTGACTCAACAGTCCTATAGACTAGACCCATCGGTAGTATTAATTGCATGGACAAGACAATACCCATCGTTTGATCCTCATTAATTGCTAAAATCCGATCAAATTTCCCTCGAAACGTGTGAGCAGGTGCCAGTCTCGTCAGAGATTTTACCAAATCTAGAAAAATCATTATACTATTGCCAAATCTAGGGCAACGGATACCTGTCATATCTGAATTAACTGCTTGTCAGAGGGCGAAGTGACTGGCCCTCTGTTCTTTTTCAACACTGGCTACGTGGAATGGGGAAACATCACCTTGCTGCGATGCCTCACCACATCACCTGCGCAAACAACTTACTCAATTTTTTTTTTCCCGCAAGCATCCTATGACTTGCACAAAATGAACCATCCTTATGCAATTCCTTGTACTTAGAATATCTGCCGGTGTAGACTAAGTCCTGGTGCGATGCCTCCTTTCAACTACACTGGGCATCTGCACTTTCATACACTGTCTGAGTTAGGCCTGAGAGGTGGGGTGGCTATCACTATAGAGGTTGAGCCTACTGCCATTAATCAACATGGGCAGAAGCTCCTCGTTCAGTTTGCTGAGCTGAATGACACCTCCTTCTGTAACTTGCTGAATCTGGTATGGCCCCAACCAATGCATCTTGAACTTTCCTGGAAACTTAATAAACTTACTATCATAACACTACTACATTTTGACCAAAAATCCGACGGCCGTCATGTCGGATTTTCGACACTTTGATTTTTTTTTAAGTGTCGGAAACTTGTCGTCGATTATCCGACACCTGATTAACCGTCAGTTAAGCGACACCTAAGTAACCGTCGGTTAAATGTAAAGCATTGGTTAAGCGACAGCTTTTCTTCGACGGTGGTGAAATTTTTTTAAGAAAATAACCTTCATGTCATCGGTTAAGCGACAACATGACTGTCGGATAAGTGATGGATATTAAGAAGAAGCGTCGAAAACGTGACATCTATAAGCGTCGAATAAGAGATGGATATTAAAATAAGTGTCAGAAGAGCGACAGACAAAATCATCGGACAAGCGATGGATATTAAGAATAAGCGTCGAAAAAGCGACATCTGGAACCGTCACTTAAGCGACGCTTGTGACTTTTAAAAAATAAAAATAAAAAAGCATGTGCAGTGCAGTATTGGCAAGGTTGTTCAAGCATGATACCTATCAAGCGTAATTAACTAGAGCTACTACTTAAGTGATACGGTTGGTACTAGTTACCTTATTCCCTTAATCAGTTACATGACTAATTACCATTGTTACATTCACCTAATCACTTGTTGTAATGCGAGTAAATCCATTCACAATATTCAGTTAGAAATCAAGGGAAAGTATATTTCACCAACAGCTATTGCCAAACCAAGACTCCTTGTTTTTTCTTTCCATCCTGTGAAGGCAAGGCACTCTTAAAGAGAGGCATCCATCAGTTAAACCTGCAATTCTAAGATGTAGATTTAGATCATAAACATATTCTTGCAATGTTTCTTGTGTGTTTAACACCAGGAAATCACAAAAGGGTTTTCATTGCCTACACAAAACCCCTTTACACCTATGAACATGATTTATTTCAGTCCAGCAGTAAAGAATGAAGGCTGCTATCTCATAAAATTCCCATGTTATGAAATTGTCTTCTCAAGTGATTATTTTGCATAAGAAGAAATTTTAGACAGAAATTTAAAAAATTAACCTAGGCCTTAAATAATTGCTGAGCAGGGCCATTTTTTTAACTCATGCACTTTACTTCAAACATTTTAACACTAACACAAACTAAATTCTTTGAATAATTCTTCAATTCAGCCAGAATAGCAGCCTATCTTCAGTGTGCTCTGATTTACAATTATCTACAAAAACATAATAGAAAAAGTAGAAAGCTTCACAAACTGATATGCCACTCTCAATTCAGCCAGAATAGCATGATGTTTGAAGTTTGAACCCTAAAAATACCAAGAACAGACTATGGTTGAGCCTAATACATGGACGATTTAACCTCTTAATACTCGAAACCATATCAAGGTAAGAACAGAAGACATTTGACCTAATCTTGTAACTATTGATTTTCTCTATAGAGATGTAATGCAGCAAAAACTCCCATTCCTGACTTGGTTCCAGTCTCCTCCCACAGAAACAACCATTGGCCAACATTGAACCATGCCCCCTCAATGTATGATGCTCCTGACCTTCCACCCTAATTTGTCTCCTCTACCCCTTCCTCTAGTCATTTCTTCACCCCCAACCTTATCCAAAGATCCATCCATACGATTAGTACTGAGCAGAATTAAGCTCAGTGCTCTTTCGTTGAGAATTTGAAGGTTTTTGATACGAGGCTGGAGCTCTGCAAAATTTTAGGTTTTGAGAGTATATTTTACACGTTTCACTAAATTTGCTAGGGCTCCTTCCCCTGTTTTCACTAAATTTGCTGCTTCAAGCAGGTTATGACAAGTCAAAGCAGGAAGAGCTGTTGGGGAAGCTAGGAGCTAGCTTTAAGCTTATAGAGTATGTACTTGGAACTCTGACAAAGTTTAGAGGAATTGTGAGCAAAGAAAACACAGGGAACCTGAACAAACTTTTTCTGAGCTCCTCGTTGCATGGTTTCCCATCACATGTTCATCATATGCATCAACCAAGTCTTTATTGACTTGCTCTTGTCAATAACAGTTTCGCTGCCAACTTCCAAGCGACCAATTTGTTTTGGATCAATTTCATACTTTTCCAAAAGAAACATTACTGTTGTCAAACTGCAGGCATTCATACGAGGAATTAGCTCATAAAATTATTGGGAAATATCAAACAAGCATGATATAACCTCTATCTTGTGAAAATATTATTCTACTACCGTACACAAGTACCATACACAGTAGAAGCACTAGGAGTGCCAAATTTTAACGAATTGTCCCCAATTGTTGGGAAAAACTGCTGACCATTGATACGATCCACAATATATAAGCCTCCATCCTCATCAAAGTAGCCCATATCTCCAGTATGCAGCCAACCTTCCTCATCAATTGTACTTTTAGTTGCAATGGGATTGTTAAAGTATCCTGCAAGTTACATAATTTAACTCAGATATTTTCAAATTTGATGCTTTCAGAATGTCATAATTTTTCAAGCATTACACTGGAGTGTCAAGTCAAGTTGTGCCATGGACACAGTGCACATGGTAGGGGTAACTTTAGAGTCCATTAGTGTGACAAGTTCAGATGTGCAAATTACTTAGGTGCAAGTGCAACAGGAAGTCAAGTGCATCTAATGGCGTGGCATACTATAGTGGGGTGGATAGACTACTCAGCTATGAAATTGTAGAATGGAAGGGATCTCTTGTCGCACAAACAAGGTAGTCTCATACATCAATATTCTTACATTGGATACAAATTGTACAATTGCGTGACTTCATACCCAATTTAAGAACAATGTATTTCAAATTTACAAAGTGCAAATGTACAAGTCCTTCTACAAACCAACATAAAGAGCAGACAGAAAAAAGTTCATTATTCATACAAATGACCTAGCAAACATAAAAATCCTAAGCAAGTAATAAGTACAAGCAAAAGACACTGCCCATCTATTACTGTTCCAGTATCAATTGGATAATAATCGTAGCATTGCCCAGCCAGTCATTCAAACTACAAACAGGTGACGTATTAACATTGATCCAGAGCAGATTAAAAAACCATTCAGAATTGTACAACATAATCTAGAGCCATTTCACTATGCTATATGCTATATGAACTGTTTTGAAGCAACCCCAATAGTTTATATCCTATGAACTAAACA
>LPNX011046170.1:100108-148168 GCA_001517045.1 Pseudotsuga menziesii | reverse complement strand
TACAGTCCACAAGCCAAATATGTGAGCAGTATCATATCATTCGTGTCCCAAACGGTTGCAAATATATTAAGGCATTGAAATATATTTTTTCAAGAAATGTCACTGAGCGACTGATATCTCGTTTGGGCTAGAGCTTGATATCTCGTTTGTTGATTTCATCAAAAGGATTTACCATGAAGGAAAGATACAGGAAGCAGCAACTATATTAAGGGAATTGGAATTAAGGAAAGATACAGGAAGCAGCAGCAACATTCTATAGAGGATGGGAGGTTTGCTTATATTGATGATGCTCTTGTTCTTGTAGCTCGCATTCTTATTATAAGGACATCCATAGGGTCAAAATATCCAAGAAGTTTGTGCAAGTCTTCCATCCTTTGCATGAACATGAGGTGCTACGAATAAAAAGTAGCTCAGATTATTATGAAACATTGGGTCTCTCTCGCTATGAGAACATAGATTTTACTGTCCTTAAACGAATGTATAAGAAAAAGGTAGTGTTCTGTCTTAATTATTCAAAATGTTAGTCTTAATCACTGCTATTTCTGTTATTATAACATTATTGCTCTTCAAGGCTTTTTCCTCAAAGCTGTTATTCTCAGTTCACAATTTTTAGTTATAATGACTCTATTTGCTGACCCCTGAATTCATTCTTTTTAAATAAACAAATTTTGATAGTGGTATGAAATATTAATGCATGAACTTTGACATAGAAAGCATCTATAAGTTATTTCTTGCTTGACATTTTCTCTTTCAATCAATGAATGACAGGTGAAAGGACTTAATGTAAACTTGTGATTTATGTTAAGTGGATGTATCATTGTCAGCACGGAATAATATTTGTGGTTGGCACTATTCCCTGGATGAAGTGAGGGCACTTATGGATGCACACACACAAAGAGAGAGAACAGTGTTTGTGACAGTTGGTACTACTTCTTTTGACACCCTTGTCAAGGCAGTTGACACTATCCAGTGTAAAGTAGCACTAGCAAGCAAAGGGTACACCCATTTGCTTATCCAACTAGGACCTGGAACATATTTCCCAACTAAGGTTTAACCCTTCTGCCCATGGATCTGTGCTATTTTCTATCCTTGATATGAATAAGTTTGTGGTTTAAACTTTAGTTTAAGCATGTATTGATTGATTGGTCAACTGTGAACATCTACAGTTCCCACTAAGGGTAGGGTTTACCTATTATGATTTGTGTTTTGCTGACTTTGAGTTTTGCCTAGTTGGTATTTGAGGATACGTTGAGGACTGCAAACACAAATATTGCATGGAAACCATTGTAATAGAATTTTTATATAATTTATCTGTCTTTTTTGGGTTCCTTTCTGATTTAAAAAGGATTTTGTTTTCCATTTTGAGTACGATCCCAGGTGGAGAGGTTCAAATCTAGTTTACCTTGAATTTTTCCCTAATAGCTGGAACAACTTCATGTAAAAAATGACACCTGAATTTCAATGAATGCTTTCCAGAACTTCTTGGGATGGAGCCTATCCCAAGAATACCATAAGCCTATATCATAAGACTATTCCAGTAGGAGTTTTTCATCAATAATCAACAGATTTTATTTACTAGATATTCACTATACTACAAATTCCTAGAGAATGTGTAGTAAGTCTCACAGGTAATAATGGTAGCAGGTACTGATAAATGAGTCAAAATTAACTAGAAGTCTAAGAGATGGATCTATTGCAAAGTATCAATGGCGAAAATCCTTAGGATTAGAATTCGTCTTAGCTGTGTCGGCCTTTACCATTAGCCAGCCCAGTCTTCCATGTGGGGTTCACTTGAATTTTTCCCTAATAATATGAGAACAATCTTTTCCATTATTTCAAAGTCGTTACTTTAAACACAAAATAAGCATTTTAACTAGCCTGAAGATGTTGGGAACCAAAATGGCCCTTGAGGGTCTACTAAACCTAAGAACTTATTTTCAGCTAAGCTGGCCCGATAGGGGTGACTCTTTTGTCAAATCATCCAAGATTTGCACCTGATGTCTATGGACCATTCATGCTGAATCAATCAAGATGAAATTTGGAGAACTTCATCCTGATCATAAAATATGAGCCTGCTAGAACTTAACACTGAATTTGGCTAGGGTAAATTCACTGTTAACAGGTTGAAACATTGGATGCCTCACACCTTGGTCTCTGCAAGGGTCAAGTTAAGACAAGGTGAAGGGGTAAATTAACTTGAGAGCTTGCACATGTGGACAGTCGAATACGAAATGGGAAATCGAGCAGAGTTCTATGGGTGTCAAATCCATTATTCTCTATTAAACAAGAAGTGAGCAGCAGAATGGGAATAACAGGGCCATACATGAATCCATTTGCAAAGGATCATATTTCAACCCCAGCTACAGGAAGGAATTATTATCAGAGGGAAGAGCTCCAAAGGATCCAAAAGACTGTCCCACAACAAATGATGGAGTACTGCTTGAACCATAGAATGAAGTGCTAGCAGAACCATAAGAGGCACTGCTTCCACCAAATGCTGGAGTATTGGCAGTAGCAAATGACACACTGCTTCCCCCAAATGATGGAGCACTAGCTGAACCAAATAAGGAGTTGCTTGCACCAAATGAGGGAGAACTGCTGGATCCAAATGTACTCCCAGAAACAAATGAAGGAGTGCTACCAGAAACAAATGGAGAAATGCTTCCAGAAGCGAATGCACGATTGCTTCCAGAACCAAATGAAGGGGTACTCCTAGTGGCAAATGAAGATGTAGTATTTGAACCAAATGTTACAACTGATCCAAATGAAGGTGCAGTGCTTGAGCTAGATTGAGGAATGTTAGTTATACCAAACGAGGGAGATGTACTAGAATTAAACTGTAGAGTGGTACTCAACCCAAATGAAGGAGAGGTACTGGAACCAAATTGTGGAGTTGTGCTCAACCCAAATGAAGGAGAGGTGTTTGAACCAAACTGAGAGCTACTGCCCAATCCAAATGAAGTACTACTGCTAGAAGAGAAGCTAGAGGTACCAGTAGAACCTACCGAAGGACTACTGGAAGCACCAAATGTAGTTGTGGTGCCAGACCCAGATGCAGTAGTACTAGTAGAAGCAAATTGAGATGTGCTACTATTACTGAGGCCAAAAGAAGGTACACTGAAGGAGCCTGATGAACTGGGTGCAGTTAAGCCAAACAAGCTACCTGAAGCACTAGAAGTTGAAGCAGACAGAGTTGACCCAAACAGAGAAGGGCTTGTGTTCCCACATAAAGTACTACTTGAAAATAAAGATGCTGATGGCAGTGAACTAGAAAGAGAAGGCATGTTTACAGAACTCCCAAATGCAAATGGAGCTGAGGTGGTAGCCGTAGCAGAACTTGATGCCTGTCCAAACAGAGATCCTGCAAAAGCAGACTGAGTATTGCGAAAGAGACTACTTGTAGAAGTTGAAATTGCAGCTGTGCTGGATAGAGTGCTTGAAGTACATAACTAGGTTTCTATTTCATCTAAATCCATACTCCCAAAGCTTCTATAAACTCCTTCAAATAAAATGTTTAAGAAACATGGTTGGTAAGACATATACATTTGTTTAGAGACTGTTCAAAGATCTCTTGGCGGAGGTGTTTAAAATGGTGCTGTATTATCCACTTTCTAAGATGAGAAGTTAGTGTCCAATTGATGCTCCAGTGGGGCATATTTATTCCTAAATAGTATTACAAAACCTGCCAGGTTTGAGTTAGGTTCATAATTCAAACCGGACTCAGCACATACAACAGGTCAAGTTGACCCACTGACAACACAAGCTCATTGTCTGCAAGCATAAGAGGGAGACTTTGACCCACAAACTCAATGGGAGGTATAACATACTGAAGAGACGAGTTTTGACAGCTTTGTTAATCTCCCACTCACTATTTGTATTGATAAGTATTACGTCAAAGCTATCCCATAGGCATAAAGGCTGTAACTATATCAATAAGAACTAAATCCCTAAAATTTTATACAAATGCAAAATTTTTGGCACAATGTTGTATATTGGAATTGCTATGCTTGAAGGAAGTTGTTATGGACAGGCTGAGAGATAACTTGAGATCTGTAGATAGAAATCCCCACCTATGAAACACAACTGGCAATGGAGGATCAGGTCTGTATTTCTTCTGAGGTCATTCTTCCAAAAGTATCTTTAATCTCCTTTAAATAAATTAGTTAAGAAATCAAGGTTGGTTGGCTAAGAACATTTTGTCTAGTCAAGAAGTGGCTAGTAGAGATATTTCTACTGGCATTGAATGTTCCAGTTTTGAGAATGAGAAGTTAGTGTCTAACTGATGATCCCATTGGCCATAGTTGATTCTTCGAATGTTTACAAAACTCACCAGTTTTGTCTCAGACTCATGATTTAAAAATCCTTCACATAAAACAAGCCAAGATCACTCAGTGACAAGTCAAGCTCACTCCCCATAAATATGGCTCATCAATTGCCAGCTCCACTCGCAAGTACTCATGGTTCAAACTGTTTTTTATGGGCGAAAACATGTATTGATGTCTACAGTGGCAGAACTCATACAGCCATGTTTACAAAAGCCCAAATTTACAATCATAAACTCAGCAGAAATATATTCAATACTCTAAGAGCCTTCAATCCACAAAACATAGAAAAATAGCTAATACTAAGTTAATATAATCCTGATCCATACATAGCCTCAAAACTATAAACTAGACAAAACATCACAAGATAATTTCGGAACAGAGATTGCCCAACAACTCTCATTTGATAGTCAGATGAGAATCTTGCTTAGTTAATTATTGGCAACCGAATAGGTCATCCACGAAGAGCACTACTTCAACGATAGTTGCCTGCTGACAGCTGGGAAAATTGTCCATAATAAGTTCCAGATTGATAAGCACTTTCATTTTGAATTCTCCATCATTTTACCATGAATCAATGATGCTCTCAATTCCAATGTCAACCCCAATTGGTACAAGGCACTGCACATTTCCTACTTAAACCAGTTCTCAGCCTCATCTCTCTCTCCAATGTGGGCCCTAATTTGTTTGATGGTATCAGGTATACACTCATCTAACAATCTTTTTTTAAAGCACCTAATCAAGGCCAGGGGTATCAATTCAGATCCACCCTGTTGATCAATGAATCCATTGAGTGAGGTTCAAGCAAAAACTACTGTCTACTGTACAATGGACCACCTTGACTGCTTGAAGACTCATCCAAGGATGGCCTCAACATCGATATTGATGCTCTAGAGAATAATGATGGACATACAGCAGGGTACCACAGAATGGGGAGAAAACACATGACAGAGAAGGGTAGGAGGGACAAGGCAGAGCCAAACAAGGGCAATGGGGAAATAAACATAAGACAGTGAAAAGCAATATAAAATAAGTCAGGTGAATGGTGGAACCAATGAAAGGCTCTGGTAGCCTATAGACAATCCGCAACTTGATTGGCATTCTTTCTCAAACATAAAATTTACACTCCCAAACATTTGTTAAAAATAGATCCAACCACAACATACAGCTAAGTTTTTACAAGTTATCCACGGCCTGAAATCACCATCAAAAATAATTTCTTAATGCCTTTGTTGAGAGACTCCCTCATCCCTATGCTAAGAGCTAGAAGTTTATCCCAAATGTTAGTCTTAGGTTCTCGGAATGCATAGAATATTCATTTATGCAAGGTTCATGGTATATGTATATCCAAATTAGTCCACTAGGCTACAGTTGCCATTAGAGGCACCACCACAAAGTGAATTTGGCCATTGGCAGTGGATACCATGGTAGTTTTTGGATCACTATTGACTCCTCAAAGTTCTATCCTGTTAGCAGTAGTAGGTAAAATAAGACATCAAGATTATCCCTGAAGAACAAGAAAGAGAGAAAACTCCAAAAATATATAACCATCGTGACTTGCTCTGTTTATTCTTAAATTTACAAAGCAAAATATAAAATAATATTGACACACTATGAACCTAATAGATCACTCTATCAGATATTGATGTTAAGGAAGCTGTTGCTTTGCCATGAAGTCCTGAATTGGGCAGAGACAAGTTGCTTGAAATTGAATACTTCATAAGTTTTAGCAGAATTCTGCGCCATAATGTTCATTTTGACCAAACATGATGAGCATGTAAACTCCTAAGAAATGGAAGAATTACCCAATAACCCAAAAAATAACAATTTCAAAGGATCATGTAGAACCAGTTACGACCTACTATTTGCTTATACAGATAAATGATCCCTTATATTAGAGAGAGGGGTCATTGTATGGAGCAAGGCATACCGCATCGTTCCAGAAGATCCGATCATACTTGGGCGGATTCTTTCGGACTGCCAGGATCTTACTCCAGCTGGGGGGCCTGTTCTTATCAACAATATTGCTCTCATCAATAAAATCATACCAATGTCTGTCAGCATAGCTTCTTTTGTTGGGATCAACCAATTTCATAAGCCCCTGAAAGGACCTTGCAGGAATGGTCCCAGACTCATCAGAGCAAGTCACCATCGCAATCCTAAACCTCTTCAGACTGTCCTTGTCTGCAGTGAGGTCTCAAAGCACTGCCTGCCTAGATTGTTGGCCCTTAATAGAACAACCCCGGTGCCATGTACCAATAACAGGGACACAATGAAAACAACCAACAGACTGAACATAACAGGACGAAAAACCCTCTCTGATAAGATCCAGCACCGGTGCTTTATATCCAGGCCCCCCTTGAACGAATCCTGCATAGTGATGCCTATGTAACCCCTTGAAGAATGATTCCCACCAGGTGAAATCCCAACCCTCCTCTATGGACAAAGGGCAGAAAACCCTCCCATTCCCATTCTAAATCTCACAGATAGCACTTCTTTGCTGCACCCAGAGCTTCTCGTGATGCCGATTTAACAATATAAGCAAAATCCCAAAATAATCCTGCGGTTCCCGACTGGCTTTTACCTCCAAGTCAATCTCGTTCATAAACTCCGTTGTATCAGAAACAACGCGATCAGCAGTTCCTTAATGCCTCGGTCTCATAGCTATGAGGAAGTCATCCGCATAACGTGTATATTGAACAAATGGGAAGTGTTTTGACAAACTCTTTTCTCTTTCAATTGTGAAAAATATGTTCAATGTATTTTATACCATCAATGAATATTATATCATCATGTGAGGGATGGGACCATGTACTAATAACCATGTTTTTTCCTAAGAGGCATATAACCTCATAAATTGTCTAGCCTCTTAGTTAACCTTTTGTGGCAATAATAAGAAACTAACATTATTTTGATATGATATTCAACAATAGGATTTTGAAAAATTAAAGAAGTAACAATGCTTTGAATCAATCCTTCTTACACTAATTCTCACCTAGTACTTTCATATCAATACTATTATGCTTAATTTTGTAAAGAGAGAAGTTATTATGTAGCATGGTCACCCTATTCATAATGATTTTGATTCAAGGAATTTTAATGATGCAATATGGAATATTATTTGATGTATGGCAAGAAAATATGTCATAAGGAAAAAATACTCACAACCAAGGGAAAACCCTACTTTGAAATGTCTTCATTGTCGAGCTCTTTCCTTGATTTAAGGGCTTCCTTTGCTTGGATAGTTTCTAAGGTTACAAATTGGTTTTGACTCAGGTCTTATTTTGTATCATTTATGGGTTTGGGAGTACCATGTTTTTCTCCCTCTATTCAAGGACCTGGATGCTTTTTGAAACTCTTAATCTTTCTGCTAGGTTGGGGGTAGGTTCTTTGGGTAGTTCTTGTTGAAATGACTACAATCATGACAACTATTGCACTATAATGGCATATGTTCATAGTGGAATGGTTGCACAAGGGTCTATTTGTTGATTTTGGAGCTCTATCTCTCATGGGAGCTCTTCTTCAAGTTATACTTCAATGTGAATTCAAGAAAAACTAAAGAACTTCGGTCTTGGATCAACTCTATCAACAACTCTTCTTAACTTATTCCATATTTCCTCAAGGCTCTTAATGCATAGTTGTTAAAAGAGATATGCGGCAATCTCTCCCACACTAAAATTTGGAACGACAACTAGAATTATGACATTGTTGAAAAGAAAACCACTATTTACAAATTATCTACCTTAATGGAAACTAACTAAAGTATCGATTAAGTATTTGACCATTGACTTGGAGGAGATCAAATTCTCCTATATTTTGTACTTTATATGTGCCAATGCCATTCTTTTTTACCACTTGAAAAGGTCTAAGCCAACGATGTTAGAATGTTTTCCTCTAGGAATATACGATGATGAATTTGAAAGTAACATATTATATACAATAAAACCAAAATAACAATAAAACCCTATTATTAAGAGTATATTATTGTCTAGTTAAAGCATATCAATGTAATTATACTATCAAGCCATCAAATAGGGGAGGAATATTTTGTATATGAATGCAGTGATTCTAGTTACTTGAATTTTCACTCTAACTGTGCCTAGATTGCTCTATTCGATTGCTTAAGTTGTCACTTTATTCCAAGCATTGATCAATTGTGTTTGCTCAAATTATTCCAAGCATTGACATCCTAATCGAGCCATGTTACTTGTCCTCCAAGTGAATGGTTGAATAATTGTATGTAGGGTGTCCAAGTCACATCGTACACAATAAAGGATCCAAAATGATATAACTACATAAGGCATCTTCACACCTTTTTATCTTAATCCCATATAAATTGCATCACTCTTCATTAGCCATGTACTTCACTAGGTCCACTCTCCCTTCATGTACATTGTCATGTCCTAAGCAACCTCAATCCAAATCCAAACATCCATCCAAGAATGCAATAACCACAATGCTTCTCCTTCTAAATGTATTTTTTTAAATGATTAATCAATTTATGCGTCGTTGCTTAAGCGATGCTTTCTAGGCTAGCCATCGCTTAAGAGACGCTTATGAGCCTAGCCGTCGCTTAAGCGACGCTTATGACCAAAATTTAAAAAAAAAAAAATAACTTTCTGATTTTTGGTAAGTTTAAAAGAAAAAATCCATGCGCCGTCGGAAGTAACCGTCGGATTTTGGATCGAAATGTAGTAGTGTAAAGGAGCACTAGGTCTCCTATCTCAAAATGTCTTACTCTTAATGTGCCTGTCATGCCAAGCTTTTTCTCGTTCCTTCTGCACTTTCTGATGGAACCCTACGATGAATCTGTCTTCCTCTAAGGAAAGCAGCTGCGCTAGTCTTTCATTCATTGTGTCTGTATCAGCCATCCCGGTGATTTGAGAAATTCTTAAACTGGGAATAATATATTCCATAGGCATAACAGCCTCTTGTCCATACACCAAGCTGAAAGGTGTGTGCCCTGTAAGTTTCTTGCATGTAGTCCTATAAGCCCATAATACAACATTAACCCTGAGGTCCCAATCATTTCTTTGGCTGTTACAGACCTTAGTAAGAGCATTTTCTAGAATCTTGTTAAAGGCCTCCACCGTACCATTAGCTTGTGGGTGGTAGGACGTGCTCTTATGGTGTTGTATCTGGAATTCATCTGTCATGGCTTCAATAGTGCAATTCAAAAAATGTGTGCCTTGATCACTCATCAAAATTACTGGACATCCAAATCTACTGATGATGCTTTCAAAAATGAATTGTGCAGCTGTAGCAGCATCACAATTCCTTACTGCTTTCACCTCTACCCATCTGGTGAGGTATTTTGTTCCTGTGATGATGTATCTCACACCCATTCATTTTACTGGTGGGTTGATAGGACCCACAAAATCTATAGCCCATTTGTCAAATGCACGCAGTGTGATCTGTTGTCGCAACGGCATTTCATCTCTTCACAAAGTTTTTCCTACCCTCTGGTAGATATCGTAGCATCTGCAAAAATCCTTAGTATCTTTGTGTAAAGTAGGCCACCATAATCCTGCAGCTAAGATTTTCTGAGCAGTCGGCTTTCCTGCGAAATGACCTCCTGCGGCACCTGAGTGTGCTTCTTTGATAATGGCCTCTTTCTCATGTGGCATAACGCATCTGCGCAGGACTTCATCTAGACCTAACTTGTATAACTGCCCTGTAATCAATGTGAAGTCTATTGTTTTAACAACTAGTTGTTTCTTTTGATGCTTAGTAAACTCAACAGGTGCCCATCTTGTGGTGAGAAAGTGAATGATATCAGCGTAGTACTCATCTACGATCTGAATAGAAAACAATTGCGCATCTAGAAAATTTTCCTCTAGGGTACTTGGTTCTTCTCCTGATTCTATCCGCGACAGATGATCAGGTCCGGCATTTAATCTTCCTGGTTTTACAATGATTTCAAAATCATACTCCTGAAACAGGAGTAACCATCTACAGATTCTTCCCCCTAACACTGGCTTCTTGACCAAGTACTTTAAAGAGGAATGGTCAGTAAACATCTTGAATGAGGCACCCAACAGGTAGTGCCTAAGCTTCTGTAGAGAATACACCATAGCTAAACCTTCTCTCTCTGTAGTGGTGTAGTTCTTTTCTGCAGTGGATAGCTTTCTGCTTGAGTATGTGATAGGGTGATCGATACCCCCTTCTCCTGGCTGGGTTAAGATGATCCCCAGTGCGATGCCAGATGCATCCACATGTACATGAAATGGCTTGGTCCAGTCTGGAAATACTAAGATGGGTGCTGTAACCATCTTCTCTTTAAGAGTGCTTAGACTTTTCTGATATTCCTCATTCCATAGGAATTTGGCGTCTTTCTTTAACAGCTTTTCCATTGGTGCTGTGATCTTTTCATAACCGTTGATGAACTTTCTATAGTAACTGGTATGACCAAGTATTGTCCTTAATTGCTTGACTGATTTGGGTGCTGGAAGATTTACAATGATGGCAATCTTTGCAGGATCTACCATCAAGCCTTGTCTGCAAACAATGTGACCCAACAAAATACCAAATGGCACACAAAATATACATTTTTTCAAGTTCAGAGAAATCTGGTACTACCTACATTTCTGTAACATCAGTCTTAAATCTCCTATGTGTTTGTTGATTAGTCCAAATACAGTCTAGTCATCAAAATAATCCTCTAGGAATTTATGGATGTATTATTTAAATACAACAACTACTACTCTTGAAAAGATAGCTGGTGCATTTTTAAGACCAAAGGGCAGTACCGTATACTGGAATGAGCCCCATTATGTCGCAAAAGTGGTATTATATCGATCTTCTGAATGGATTCTAATCTGGTGATAGCCTGAAAAGCCATCAGTGAAGGAGTAGACCTCATGTCCTCCCACATTGTCTAACAATTCATCAGTAAACAGTGTCGGGAAAGGGTCATGAAGTGATGCATCATTGAGTTTATGCAGATCAACACAAATTCTGATTTCTCCTTTGGTTTTCTTTTCTCGCACGACCATGGGACTAACCCATTCGCTTTCTTCTACGGGCTCAATGATGCCTGCTGCTAGCATCTTATCGATCTCATCCTTAACTTTTTATTTATACCATGGATTTAATCTGTATGGACATTGTTTGACTGGCCTAGCATCCTCTTTCAATGGTATCCTTATTACTCCCAGATATCCTACTATTCCCTTCATTTCTGTAAACTTAGTGGGGAATAAGTCCTGATAGTAGTGTAACAGATCTGCAATGTGTGCTACCGTTTCATCATCCCAATAGTCTCCAATAGAGGCAAGATTTGGTTCTGTGTCTGTGCCAATATTGATCGTTTTAATATTGATGGGGTCTGTGATAGCTGGAATCTGTAGCTTCGTTCCATAAACATCGCGAGTCCCTTCTGACTTTGGAATGTTGATACTGCGAGGATCCTCATCCTCATCCTCTGGTTCTGCTGTGAAGTTATAAAACTCGATCGCATCTTCTAACTGGATGGCCCACTCGGGTTGAGTATGTATTGATAGGATATAGTCCTCAAATATCTTAGTCTTCATGACATCTAGAGCCTGATCGATACTTGGATACTCAGATTCAAAAGCTAAAGTGAGTTCAAAGCTGTCTATCATAAGTGGCCATGTAATGGTTCCTCTGTGCAACTCGGTCTGAGTGTACCAGTTCTTTGGAATTTGGTCTAAAGTATGAATGAATAGGTGAACCCATTCATCCTCTAGAATGTCCGACCAATTCTATTCACACATTTCAATATGTGACCTGGGGTCACTTTCTCTTGTGTACCTCTGCTGTAGATATTCCTTGTTATTAGAAAACCTGATTTCCATCAATCTCTTGAAGTCATCCCATGATACGATATGTTCTCTATGTTCCTGCCACCATATTGCAGGTGTGGCTCTTACTGCAATTTCAATGACTAACATCCTTTGCTCCTGAGGGATTTCCCATTCAAATTGCTTTAAAAAATAGTTGACGTCTGCTAAGCCATCAAACGATGGAGTATCCTTAATCTCTGAGCCAATCCATCGCAGTGACTTAGTCATAAATGCACATCTGTGAGCTGAGACTTCGTAAAGTCTGTTCTGCCAGTTCTCTAGGCCAACATCCGAGTCTGATGCGCATGAGTTGTCGCATCGCCAACTAATGTTCCCTTCTGTGGTTGGATTGACGTAGTCGTTCTGATTGGCTGTCATTTGATAGAGGCTGTCCATATTACGTGCCTCATCCTCTGCTCGAATAGGTTCAATATATCTGGGACCCTGAAAAAGATCCAATGGTGCGATGATCCAAATCTAATTGTCCTAAAAGGTCATCTGTCTCTTCTTTAAATCGATAACAGCCATGTTACCAATTGCCCAATCAATACCTAGTAGCGATGGGTACGGTCTACTATCACCAATGATTTCTATAACTTCAAAGTCCGCAAAGCTGCGAACTCCGTCAATGTCAACTGGCACCTGCGGTAATCGACCCAGTGGTGATACCCACTGCTGATTGGCTAGTCTCAGATGGATAGGTGATCTGGCTAACTTAGGGCTACCCATCTGTTCCCATGTCTGCTTAGTTAGAACATTTACCTCTGATCCTAAATCTAGGATTACCTCATCCATTTCAAATTCTCCAACTTGTGCTATGAGTCACATCTCTCTTCCTGTTCTTGTATATCCCATAATATTATGAACAGCACACTGTGCACTGATCACAGAAGAATATGGATGACACTGATCTATGATGTGCTGAAGCTCTCCGATAGCTTTCTCATTTCTCACGAGTTTTAAGCAACTCCGCAAGAAGGATTGTACACTTCCTGTCGACTCATCCGCGTCGCACCTTCCCGATGTGGTAGCCTGTAATATCTGAACAGGGATAACACCACATGGTGTTTGCTACGGTACGCCCCTAGATGGATGTACCTATGATCCTGATTGCACAGGGTCATTAAAGAAAGTTTTAGCTTCCTGAAATGTTTCTTTATTCTTCTGCAGGTCGAGTGGTGTTGATTTAGTAGTGGCTTTGCGTACCCACTCCGGACCTGTGTTCTTTTTAGTATTTAGTGATGTCCCACTGGTGGAAGCACTGCTGCGAGTCACAATGTTGACTCTTAGTTCTGGTTCCTTTTGCTTAGCAGCAATAAGCTAGATGTTCTGGTGTGCTGCTGGCTTAGGTTCCCTGATCTTGGCTATCAAGGTAGGACATTCTTCTATAGCATGATCATAATATTTGCAATAGTTACATGTGGTAGTAGGGCTCTGGAAATCCCTAGCATAATGTCCTGTAACTCCACAGTTGTAACAAGTGATCGGTCCATGACCACGGCCAAAGCCTCCTCCATGGCCTCATCCTCTGAATCCTCCTCCTCAGCCAACATAAGCCGGTTCCTGCTGCTGGACCTGGTGTCTCTTATTGGACTCTGTATAAGTCGTGTTTTCTCTTGACCATGAGATCATAATCTCTACAATTATGTTCATCATGTCCTATGGACTTACATAAGTTACAGTATAAGTTCTTAGGTGTCTGTACATACTTCTGAAGTAAAGGGCATTGCTGAGGTGGGTGTCCTCTTGTTTTGCATAGTTCACACCACGGCCCTTGTGTCTGTGCTAAGGGGTTAGGAGCCCCGCTTGCTAGATATTCAACAAATACTGGACAGTTACCTTTAGTATGGCCTTGTGCTTTACACTTTATACACCATATTTCTTGTGCAATCTCTTTTCCTTTCTTAATCTCATGCATCTGTAAGGTGATATTAGCTAACTAGTTCTGCAGATTTGTCTTACCTATACTAGTCTTAGCTAGAGGTGATGCCTCTATTTTCATTGCCATCTCCAACGCATCAGTGGTGTTAACAACCCTACCTAGCAGAGGTTCAAAAAAATCATAGTGAAGAAAGGGTAATGGTCTTTTATAATGCTTTGGTTAAAATTTTATGGTATGAAAGTATGGCAAGAGGCGAAAACAATGAGTTATAAAAGGATCTAACGGTGTGAAGCGAAAAGATGGAGATCAACGACTTGTATTGTCTCCGTCTTGCGAACCTGCACGTTTGTTCAACAAAGGAACACGATGGAATCGAGTACGTGTCATTTGATCTGACGGAGGGGAAATAAAGACGAATTACATCGACGATCGTGGATGAATCCAGAGTGGAAACTTGCAAGTTTGATAAGACAAGAACCCTCGGCGGAATTGAGTACGTGCTGCTTGATCCAATGGCTAGGAAATAAAGGTGAAATAGATCAACGGTCAATGATGGATCCAGAGCGGGAATTTGCGTGATAGTTGGAAGTAAATGGCAGCAGCCGAATAGAAACCATTGTACACATGGTTGATTGTGGTGCGTTTCGGAGGCAAAAGTGGTTTGGTGGAAACCACCAAAGGGAGCCTCCGGAGTGGGGTCCTATAAAAGCATAGTTGACTTGTTCAGTGATTATTTTATTGGTGCTGGACAATTGAAAAATACCTATGCACTCATCAACCTTTAACTGTCAATTTTGAACACACATAGCCACTATAACAGGTAAGGCTCCAACGCCCATAATTCATCTATCTAGTTACCATTATTGACTAAAGTATGGACCAAGAAAAGGAATTGCAAGGGTCTGGTCGTATTTTAGATGATAGGGAATACTATCTGGTCGATAGGGACCGAGGGGTGTGTGACCATTTCCTATCCATAGGAAGTGTATCGGTCAGTAAAGAGAGGTTGTGTCAATATAATTCACAGGGAAATGATGTCTTAAATGTCTGTAAATCGTTTTTATATTATTTTGCTGTCGAACAAACTCTGAATTTTCCCGAGTTTGCAGAATGGTGCACGGTTAATTATTCCCCTTCTAAGAGATTCATTGTGATTCAGTCTACGTCTCGAATACTCTGTAAAATTAATGCCAAAGTCATCCATGAAAACCTCAACTTGCTTGACAATTACCCTGATAGTCGTGAACCTGTAAATGAGTTGATTCTTGCTGAATTGTACAAAAGTTGTGGAACTGAAGTCCGTTGCAAATTCCTATCCAGCATTTTGAAAGAGGGTCAGTCATTACATGGTCTCTTCTTGCTTTACCATGTTCATATTTTAAAAAATGAAGTTCAATTAGTGGTATCCCTGGTTTGTCAAATCTTGGGTCTTGATGATGATTGTCACGTAAACGAAGTCATCCTTGGTTTTTTAGTGAAAATAAGTTGATTAGGTTCTGAGTCTCAGTCAGTTCCTGTATTCAGTCTAGATGAATACTTGGTAGAAGCAATCCATATTCAATTAAGTGAATTCCCAAAGGTCAGGTTCTTTAAATTTCAAACTTACTTGTTGAACATGTTGCTATGTTCAAACGTCACTGAATTACAGTTTTTGAGTACAATCTTCTCTTCGGATTTTCCCAAGCAAATCAACATGTTTGAATTCACAAATTCAATCATGTCAGAGATATATAAAAATTTGTTCGATAAAATGTTGCCCTATGTGTTAGAAGATATGAAATGCCTGATGCAGTCCTCGCCTGAGGATCGAGTTGGAGACTGGTTCCTGTATAAAGATTCCACTGTTTTGAGGATATATGGATTTACTGGGGAACCTTATAGGTTACCCGCTTTTCTTACTCCGATAATTTTTTCATTAGAATTCATGAGGAAAAGGTTGCACTCAGAGGAAGAACATTTTGGAGCCTTTAATAAATCTTCAAATATCAAATTCCCTCTCAAGGTTGGCTCTTTTATTTTCAAGAATAAAGGTGCCATGGTGTTTATTGAAAAGTTGTTAGGGAGCATTGAATTTCAAAGAGAGCCAAAGGCAAATTATGATCCTCACCATATAATTTCCCTAAGGAAGCAGGCCAACAAAAACAAACCATTTGACCACCAGTTTATTGAAGGCCTGAGCGAGACAGCCAATTTGTCTCATTTCACGGAAATTCCAAGATCTAATGAAAGTGCAAGTTTTATAACCGTGGCAGTATCTCAAGTGACGGAGGGTATTAATGTTTTGATTAAAAGGAGTGTGTCTGAAATTGAAAGCATGGAAGTGGAGGAGGATGGGTCACACAAAAAGGCCAAATTGTTTCAAGTTGGTGGAGTTTTAAGTGAAGAGAGTTTCTTTAGTCCCAACAAAATATGTACAGGTAAATCAGTTTTCTTTTCAAAAGTGTAGATGGTTCAGAATAAAGCCCAATTTTCAAGTACAAAGAGGCACTCAAGGTTAGTTATATGCAGAAGCAAAAGCAGTCTCTGGAAGAGACAAGGAATTTACTCCCACGGGTAAGGAGTTTGAACAATCCAAAAACCTCCCTGATTTCTACCAAGGATGTAGAAAGAAAAACCTTCAAATTAGCCATGGTAAATGATACAGAGATGACAGAAATGGAAGTAAGACTGGACAAGATTAGTGTACCCGACAAGATACATCTACACAAGCAAACAAGTGACATTATTTATTCAGACCTATTGCAAGCTATGATGAGAATCAATAAGCTACAAATTTTGGTAGATAATTTAGAGGTTCAAGTAAGACATGAAGAAGTTGAAAATAAGGCCAATGCCATTGAAATTAAAAATCTACAAGCAAATATTATTAGTTCAGGAAGTGAAAAAGATAACACCCAAGCAGTTAGAAGAATGCTGAAAGAAAAGGACAACGCCCTCCAAGTTTTGAAGAAAAAGTTGAAGATCCCAAGAACTGAGCATGTTCAATCATTTGAATTATTGGCACTGGAAGAAGAGAAAGACAAGATCCACCAGGAGATGATGGAACATAAAGGAAGAGCTGTTAAATTACAAGAGGAAAAAGACAGGTGGGAAACTGAACGGAGTGAGCTGATATCTCAAATCGCCCTGCTAAAAAAGGACCAAAATGATGAAAAGGAGATCATGGAGTAATTGATGAGTCAGACTCCCACTGATGAGGACCTGTCTATTGTAAATATTGAGAAACCATTACATGATTTTTCTGCAGATGATTTGTGAGTACCTATGTCCCAGGTAAGCCTAAAGGATGAAGAAATAAAATGGTTAAAGGTAGAAAATGAAAAGATCAAGTATGAATTAGCCAAAGTAAGTGAGAATAAAAATAAAATATTGCAAGACAGAAATCAGCTACAAAGGAAATTTAATGAGCTAAAGGAAAGAAACATTGGAAAGGGTCCTCTCCAGGGAGCGAAGCATATAATTTGGGATACTTTATCTATAGAAATTACTAAATTCAGACATCATCTGAACTTTATTGATGATCAAAACATATTGGTCAATTTGGCCAAACAGAGACTGAAGTTAGTAAATGAAACCATGGAGAGGAAACCCCTTGCCACAGCGCAGAATGCGTTAAATTTCTTAAATTCATTGACATATCAAAAGTTGCATGATATAGGAGTAAAGGGTAGAATAGCAATGGTACTATGGGCGAAAAAGTTTATCCACAAGCATCATTTAATGAAGACAGTCCAGGACAGAGTTGATGAAATGGTCTCACAGGTTAATGGTTTCAAACAGGTTTTCAAAGAATTATTTGAGGACGGTCTACCTTCCTTTTGGGACGAGGAGGGAGGAATGTTTTCTCAAGAGCACTATCATAACCTGTTGGTACAAAGCCGAATGGATCATTCCAAATTTGACGATATGGAAAAGGGGCTGACAGGGAAAGCCATTGTGGATAAGATGACAGAGGATTTCGAGATATTACAAAAGTTCCTAATCATCAGGAGAGGTCTGCCTAAAATATCTTATGAAGCTTACATGGAGTTAGAAGTATCTATTCGGGAAATGATGGAATATGATACTCCCAGTGCGGAACAATGGAAAGCCATAGAGAGATTCGGGAAAACAAAGTACATCCTTCACTCATGAAGATAGGTGTTGCGCGCTAAGGAGCTGCTGGGATAGGCCTTGTATCAAGTTGATTTTAACTTAGTGATCTGTTAGGATTGAAGCTATAGTTTATTCCTAGAAGTTAGGAATTTAGTTACAAGACTTTAATTAAGCCGGTCATTCAGTTATGAATCTTCTTGGAAGATGAATCATTTATGTATATATTTGCATCTATTTTATTTGATGGGGGTTGGAACCCATCCTATGGTTGAATGTTTTGAAAGACATATTATTTTTTAACAGAGCGAATGCATAAGAATTATCAGAGATTCCTGTGTCATTTCCATTACAGTCTGTATTTCTTTCCTTATGTGATTGTGTTTTCCAGTGTAACACTTCATTCTATTTTTCTTCATATCTGAAACACAGTGTTGGATGGTTAGAATTCATAATGTTTATGCTCTAATCATCATTTTGGATATTTTATACATTCTTCTACTAAAGTTTATATAGAACTCATCTTTGATGCTATGTATTAATGGGTTGTTCATTGTCTCCTCTGTCTCACCTGAACTAAATGAATGACTGTGATGAAATGGTTACCTTGCCTTTGATAAATCTCATGTACATGTATTTGTGATATTTTTATTTTTATGTGACTCCATGCCCAATGGTTATGTGTTGTTTCAACCATCTATACAAATCTTTGGATGTTAGTCATATCTGGTCTCGTTAAATCTGTATTGAGAGATCCCTCTATGGAAGAAAAACCAGTTTCTTTCTAAAGTGGTTTTGCTGTTGCCTTGGAATTTACCTTTACAACCTTGGGTACATTCTGAGTGCTAACAAATTGGCACCGTTGTAGGGGAACGAAAGTGCATATTTTCACTGGGAGAATGACAGAGTTGAAGAAATATTTCTGTGGGCAAACATGAATTTTATCAGTGGAAATGTTGTATATTTGCCCTGGCGACTCCATTGTAAAACTTTTGCAGAATATAAGGAGTCATTTTGGCTTTGAGAAGACACACGTGCAGTAACTCTGATACCAAAATATTGAAAAGTTTTGAAGACCCAGAAAAGTTATTTAAAAGAAAAAATAAGGAAAAGTCAGGTTTTCCTTTGTTTGGTGCATCATCATCTCAAGATTCTCATATTGATCCAGAATGAGAATTTAATGCTGGGAAAAGTCTGTTGAGAACCAAATCCGAGTCTGACCTTAAGAATACTGAGTTCAATCCTTGAAGGTTCAAATCTTATTTGTTGGATTCCCTATGGAGAGATTTACAACAAACCACTAAAGTTGAAACATTTACCTCTCAAAATACTCAAATCTCTTCAGTCCCTGTGAATCCACCTAGACCAATGGCATCCATATTTTCTCCCTTGCGTTTGCCTGCTTTATTACATGGATTTCCTTAGAACTATTCCCAAATAATTTCTTTGTTTGATGGAGAAGGTGACGTAACCGAAAAACAACATGTTGCCAAGTTTGAAGATTTCATTGACTTAGAAGAAGTTGATTATACAGACGTTAAAATGCGGTTATTTGCCCAAAGTTTGTCAGGTGAGGCAAAGAAATGGTTTAAAGATTTTCCTAATGGATCTATAATAAATTTTCAGGCTTTCCAAAATGCATTTCTAGATAGGTGGGATGATAAACAGAACCCTTTGCAGCTCTTATCTCAGTATAACAGTCTCAAAAAAGGAAGTTTCGAATCTGTCCATTAATTTTCTAGCAGATTTATGAGGGTTTATAATTCCATTCCGGAAGATATAAAACCTTCTGCAGCCGCAACCAAATTACACTATACTGGAGCTTTTGATAATGATTTTGCATTTTCATTAAGCGAGAGAAAATCAACAACTCTTTCTTCCATGTTTACAGATGCATTAGAAGTAGAAGCAAATATGATGGCAAGTGGAAAGATGAAACATAGAGATATTGATAGAAGCAAAAAGGAAGAAAATTTGCCTTCTTCTTCTTCTTCTACTAATGATGTCAAATTTGAAATGATGTTGAAAAGCATGGAAAAGTTGATGGATAGATTAACTATGGATAATAAGGGATTCAATAGAGAACAAGCTAAGCCTCAAATCAGGAATCCTAATTTCAGAAGACCGAATCCTCTTGTTCCTCCCCAAAACCGACAAAGAGACGTAAGAAATCCAAGAAATTAGGAGGAACAACAAATTCGTCCACCATTTCCGGAAAATTATGTCGGTGATGAAGAAGATCCCGCTGAAAATGAGATTCATATTTTTGGAGAATAGGATTCAGAGATATATCTTACTGAGGAAGAGCATAACATGTTTGAACAGAAAGGTGGAAATGAAGAATTTGAAATGGAGACCAAGCAGTATCAAAGGGGTTATTACACGCTATGGATGATGTGCAGAGGAAAATCAGACTAAGGAACAGGGATGTCCTCATAAATAAAGGAAATCCAAACCCAAATCAGCCTTCCACTAGTTCTTTGAAGGTAGAAAAGGGAAAAGAACCACAAAAAGAGTCTTTTGTAAATAAAGAGGTTGAAAATGATGTACAAAGAGATAAAATAATAAAGCAGGTGGCTCCAGTTGATGTGGAAAGAATTAGTTCTGGCTTTAATTTACAAAATGAACTTTCAAAGTTAAAAATCTCTGTTCCATTTAATGAGTTATTGAGAAACACTGAATACATAAATACTATCACAAAAATGGTCAAAAATCAAGGAGAATGGAAATATGACATTTTAGAGTTGAACGATGATAACCCTGCTATTTCGTTTGGGTCAAAGGTTGAAAATTTAGAAAGTGAAGAAGTCCCTCCTTTCTATTTGAGTTTAAATGTGCATGATAAGGTGGTCCATAATGCTATGCTAGACTCAGGGGCATCACATAACTTAATGCCGAAAGGAGTGGTAGAGAGTTTGGGATTAGAAGTAACAAGACCTTATAAAGATTTGTACTCGTTTGATTCTAAAAGAGTGAAATTCCTTGGTTTGATTAAAGATATGGTGGTAACCCTAAATAAATTGCCATCTAAAACTATAGCCATGGATGTGGTAGTGGTAGATATTCCACCTAAGTTCGGGGTACTGTTGTCAAGATCTTGGACTTCCAAGTTGAAAGGTAGTTTACAGATGGATATGTCTTATGCTACAATTCCTGTTTGAGATAGGAGCAGAAGATTATATAGCGAAAAAATAACTCCTTATGTAGTGAGCAGTCAAGATAAACCTCAAATTCATCATATATATGCTGTTGATACTGATTTGGGGTCTTCTATTTTCTTTAATGATGCTGTCCCACATGATTTAGAAGAGGCATTGTAGAAGAAGTCTGAAGAAAATAAGGAAAAGGAAGCGATGGAACAAGATGCTTTGGAAGCGAAACAAAAAAGGGAGGGCCAGTGGATTATGTATTTTGATGGATCTGCTGCAAAAATAGGTGCTAGAGCTGGTGTGTATATAATTTATCCTATTCGGGATTTCAAAGCTTTATCATATAAATTAATGTTTGAGTTCACAAATAATGTGGTAGAATATGAAGCTTTGTTATTGGGATTGCATGCTTTGAAATATTTGGGAGCTCAAAAAATAAGGGTCTTGGGGGATTCAGAGTTGGTGATAAATCAAGTAAATGAAAGCTATCAAACCAGGCATCCTCGGATGAGGGCTTATAGAAATGAAGTATGGGATATGTTGGGAAAATTCTTTACAGAGCATACAATTCAAATAATTGCCAGACATGAAAATTTGGTAGCTGATTCTTTAGCTGTGGCCGCCGAAAAATTTGAGACCCCTGTTGCTGGTCAGAGGGAATACCAGGTGGAAATTGTGAATATACCCTATATTTTTGATAATTCTAAATATTGGTAGGTGTTCGAAGATGACATGTAGATCAAGAGGTTCTTAGAACTCTCAGGAGAATTTGTGAATACTCCTATTGACACCGAGAATTACAATGACGTGAGTATTCAAGATGATGAAGATATTGAGAAAGAAGGGAACGGTGCTGAAAATTTAAAGGGAACCTTAGGAGGTAAGGATATTATCTAGTTGAAAAATAATTTCATACCAAGAGGGCTAATTCCGTTAGAAAAACTTTTTGATCAAAATGATGTTGCCAAAAGTCCAAAAGTAAAGGATATTGAGGATGCTGTTGAAAATAGGAATATTGGCACTAAAGAGAATCCTAAGGTTATAAAATTATCCAAGAAATTGCCTGAAAAAGAAAAAAAAGAGTATGTGAAATTAATGAAAAAGTATACAGATGTATTTTCTTGGAGTTATGAATACCTGAAGGAGTATGATACATCTATCATACAACATACTATTCCTATAAATCCTGGAGAGAAACTTTTCAAGCAGAAGCTCAGAAGGATAAACCCTAAGTTGCTTCCTATTATTGAGAAAGAAATTAAAAAGTTATTTGATGCCAAGATCATTGTCACTTTAAGGTTTTCAAAGTGGGTTGCAAACCTTGTTCCTGTTAGACAGAATAATGGAGAAATAAGATTGTGTATAGATTTCCGGAATTTAAACAAAGTTTCTATGAAGGATAATTATCCTTTGCCAAAGATGGACCATATATTGTAGAAAGCAGTTGCGGCTGAAAGAATTTCAATGTTGGATGGTTTTTTTGGCTATAATCAGATCAAAGTATTACCTGAAGATCAAGAAAAAAATGCTTTCACTACACCTTGGGGCACCTTTATGTATGCAAAGATGCCTTTTGGCTTGATGAATGCAGGAGCTACTTTTCAGCGAGCTATGGACATTGCTTTTGCAGGGGAAATTGAGAATTTTGTGGTGATCTACATGGATGATATCACATTCTATTCAAAATCTGATAGAGAGCATCAACATCATCTGGAAAAAGTTTTCATGAAATGTAGGAAGTTTGGTATATCATTGAATACAAAGAAGTCAAATTTTGCATTGGAAGAAGGAAAGTTGTTGGGCCATATAATATCAAAAGATGGAATAAAAATTGATCCTGAAAGGGTGAGTGCAATTTTGAAAGTAGGTGAACCCAAGAGTAAGAAGGAGATACAATCTTTCTTGGGACAAGTAAATTTTCTAAGAAGGTTTGTGCCAAGTTTCGCCGAGATCCTAATGAATATCACGAATATGTTGAAAAAAGGTCACGAGATAAAATGGAATGACGAAGCTAGAAAGTCTTTTTGGGAAATCAAAAAAGCAATATCAGAGGCTCTTGTGTTGGTGAGCCCATATTTTACCAAAGACTTCTCAGTATTTTCATATGCTTCAGAATATACTATAGCAGCAATTTTATTGCAGAAAAATGATGAGAATTTGGAACAGCCCATAGCATTTCTCAGTAAAATGTTGAGGGATGGAGAATTGAAATATGACATCATGGAGAAACAAGCATATGCTTTATTGAAAGCATTGAAATATTTCAGAGTGTATATTCTGCATTCACATATAATTGCACATGTTCCATCTGCTGCAGTAAAAGGGATTTTGACACAACCAGATCCATAAGGCAGGAGAGCGAAATGGATAGCTACATTGCTGGAATATGACATAGAGATAAATCCTACTAAGCTGGTTAAAGGACAAGGATTAGCTAAAATGATGGCTAATTCAAATTGTGAGGCTTTACAAATTAATTTCATATCTCACCAAGCTAATCAGTTGGATACAGAAGTGGAAGTGATGGTTGATTTTGTGACATCTCCATGGTATTCTGACATTGTTTACGTCCTTCGAAATTTACAAGCACCAGAAGGACTGAGTAAGTCAAGGGCGAGATCCATAAAATTGAAAGCTACCAAATTTTGTATTTTAAATCAATATCTTTATTGGAAGGATCCTGGGGGTGTGTTACAAAACTGTCTTTTAGAAAATCAAGCTCAACATATAGTCAAAGAATTTCACAAAGAGGATTGTGGAGGACATCATTCTTGGAAGGTAACTGCCAATAAAATTCTGAGGGCGGGCTATTATTGGCCTACATTATTTGCAGATGTTTATAAGGAAACCATTAAATGTCATAAATGCCAAATTTTTGATGGAAAGAGGAAAGTACTTCCTCTCTCTTTAAAATCGATAACAGTAGAAGCTCCTTTCCAGCAGCGGGGTTTAGATTTTATTGGTGAGATAAACCCCAATTTGTTAGGGCAACATAAATGGATTTTGACAACCACAGATTATTTTACAAAATGGATTGAAGCTATTCCCACTAGGAGAGTCACTGAGCCTGTAATCATGGATTTCCTTGAAGAAAATATATTGGCTCGATTCGGATGCCCCAGAAGAATAGTAACAGACAATGCAGCTGCGTTTAAATCCAAGAAAATGATTGATTTCTGTCACAAGTATCATATAAGCCTCAATCATTCAACTGCCTATTATCCGCAGGGAAATGGGTTAGCTGAATCTTCTAATAAAATCCTAGTAAGGATCATCAAGAAGCTGTTAGAAGATAACAAAAGGTCCTGGCACACCAAGCTCAAGTATGCTCTCTGGGATGACAGGATTAGCACCAAAAGGGCGATTGGCATGTCTCTATTCCAACTGGTGTATGGGACTGAAGTTGTTTTTCCAGCATCGTTAGGTGTTCCAGTCATGAGGTATTTCCAAGATCAGCAAGAAGAACCAAATCATATGCAAAGGAGGATAAATCAGATTATTGAACTGGATGAGTGAAGGAATACGGCTTATGACAAGGTGCAGTCACATCAAGAGAAAATGAAAAGTACTTTTGGCAGGAGAATCAAAGAAGAGCAGTTTCAGATTGAAGACTTGGTCCTGAAGTGGGATGCTCCTAAAGAAGACAAACATGGAAAATTTGATCATATGTGGGTAGGTCCTTATGTTGTTGCTGGCTACAGAGGACAAAATGCATTTTTGCTGGAATATTCGAATGAGGTTCCTTTGGATAGTAACCCTGTCAATGGAAGGTATCTGAAACATTACCTATCGTAAGGAGGAGGGTAAAATTTGTATTATAGCCTGTAAATACTTATTTTATTTACAAAGTCAACACGAATGGTAAGCCGAATGTATTTGAAGCCCACGGTGAAGGCCCCAAGATTCAGGAAGCATGCTTTTCTTTTCTAAAAACAAAAGATAATATATCTACGAAAAACAAAAAATGAGTTTTCTGAAAGTTATTGTGAAAAATAAAAAACAGGCACCTGTTCTATGAGTTCTTTGATACCTCGCGGGGAGGATATCATCCCCAGATGGAGCCAGTTGTTAACAACCCTACCTAGTAGAGGTTCGAAAAGATCATAGTGAAGAAAGGGTAATGGTCGTTTATAATACTTTGGTTAAAATTTTATGGTATGAAAGTATGGCAAGAGGCGAAAACAATGAGTTATCAAAGGATCTAACGGTGCAAAGCAAAAACATGGAGATCAACGGCCTGTATTGTCTCCGCCTTGTGAAGCTGCACGTTTGTTAAAAAAAGGAACCCGACGGAATCGAGTACGTGTCATTTGATCTGACGGTGTGGAAATAAAGATGGATTACATCGACGATTGTGGATGAATCCGGAGTGGAAACTTGCAAGTTTAATAAGACAAGAACCCTCGGCAGAATTGAGTACGTGCCGCTTGATCCGATGGCTAGGAAATAAAGGTGAAATAGATCAACAGTCAATGATGGATCCGGAGTGGGAATTTGCATGATAGTTGGAAGTAAAGGGCAGTAGTGGAATAGAAACCATTGTACACGTGGTCAATCGTGGTGCGTTCCGGAGGCAAAAGTGGTTCGGTGGAAACCGCCAAAAGGAGCCTCCGGAGTGGGGTCCTATAAAAGCATAGTTGACTTGTTCGGTGATTATTTTATTGGCACCGGATGATTTAAAAAGACCTGCGTGCTCGTCAACCTTTAACTTTCAATTTCGAATGCACACAGCCACTCTAATAGGTAAGGCTCCAACACCCATAATTCATCTATCTGGTTACCATTATCGACTGAAGTATGGACCAAGAAAAGGAATTGCAAGGGTCTGGTCGTATTTTAGATGACGGGGAAGAATATCTGGTTGATAGCGACTGAGGGGTGTGTGACCCTTTCCTGTCCATAGGAAGTGTATTGGTCAGTAAAGAGATTTTGTGGCAATATAATTCATAGGGCAATGATGTCTTAAATGTCTGTAAATCCTTTTTATATTATTTTCCTGTCGAGCAAACTCTGAATTTTCCCGAGTTCACAGAATGGTGCATGGTTAATTATTCCCCTTCTCAAAGAGTCATTTTGAGTTAGTCTACGTCTCGAATACTCTGTAAAATTAATGCCAAAGTCATTCGCAAAAACCTCAACTTGCCTGACAGTTACCCTGACAGTCATGAACCTGTAAATGAGTCGATTCTTGCTGAATTGTACAAAAATTCTGGAACTGAAGTTCATTGCAAATTCCTATCCAGCATTTTGAAAGAGGGTTAGTCACTAGATGGTCTCTTACTTCCTTACCATGTTCATATTTTCAAAAATGGAGTTCAATTAGTGGTATCCCTGGTCTGTCAAATCTTGGGTCTTGACGATGATTGTCACGTAAATGAAGTCATCCTTGGTTTTTTAATGAAAATAAGTTGATTAGGTTCTGAGTCTCAGTCGGTTCCTATATTCAGTCTAGATGAATACTTGGCAGAAGCAATCCATCTTCAATTAAGTGAATTCCCAAAGGTCAGGTTCTTTAAATTTCAAAGTTACTTGTTGAACATGTTGCTATGTTTAAACGTCACTAAATTACAGTTTTTGAGTACAATCTTCTCTTCGGATTTGCCCAAGAAAATCAACATGTTTGAATTCAAAAATTCAATCATGTCAGAGATATATAAAATGTTGTTCGATGAAATGTTGCCCCGTGTGTTAGAAGATATGAAATCCCTGATGTAGTTCTCACCTGAGGATCGAGTTGGAGATTGGTTCCTGTATAAAGATTCCATTGTTTTGAGGATATATGGATTTAATGGGGAACCTTATAGGTTACCTGCTTTCCTTACTCTGAGAATTTTGCATTAGAATTCATGAGGCAAAGGTTGCACTCAGAGGAAGAACATTTTGGAGCCTTTAAGAAATCTTCAAATATCAAATTCCCTCTCAAGGTTGGCTCTTTTATTTTCAAGAATAAAGTTTCCCTGGTGTTTATTGAAAAGCTGTTAGGGAGCATGGAATTTCAAAGAGAGCCAAAGGCAAATTATGATCCTCACCATATAATTTCCTCAAGGAAGCAGGCCAACAAAAACAAACCATTTGACCACCAGTTTATTGAAGGCCTGAGCGAGACATCCAATTTGTCTCATTTCATGGAAATTCCAAGATCTGTTTAAAGTGCAAGTGTTATACCCATGGCAGTATCTCAAGTGATGGAGGGTCTTAATGTTTTGATTAAAAGGAGTGTGTCTGAAATTGAAAGCATGGAAGTGGAGGAGGATGGGTCACACAAGAAGGCCAAATTGTTTCAAGTTGGTGGAGTTTTAAGTGAAGAGATTTCTGATGATTTCAAGAGAGTTGCGTTAGTCCCAACAAAATATGTACAGGTAAATCAGTTTTCTTTTAAAAGTGTAGATGGTTTAGAATCAAGCCCAATTTTCAAGTCCAAAGAGGCACTCAAGGCCAGTTATATGGAGAAGTGAAAGCAGTCTCTGGAAAAGACAAGGAATTTACTCCCACAGGTAAGGAGTTTGAACAATCCAAAAACCTTCCTGATTTCTGCCAAGGATGTAGAAAGAAACACCTTCAAATTGGCCATGGTAAATGATAAAGAGATGACAGAGATGGAAGTAAGACTAGACAAGATTAGTGTACCCGACAAGATATAGCTACACAAGCAAACAAGTGACATTATTTATTCAGACCTATTGCAAGCCATGATGAGAATCAATAAGCGACAAATTTTGGTAGATAAGTTAGAGGTTCAAGTAAGACATGAAAAATTTGAAAATAAGGGCAATGCCATTCAAATTAAAAATCTACAAGCAGATATTATCAATTCAGGAAGTGAAAAATATAACACCGAAGCAGTGAGAAGAATACTGGAAGAAAAGGACAAAGCCCTCCAAGTTTTGAAGAAAAAGTTGAAGATCCCAAGCATTGAGCATGTTCAATCATCCAAATTATTGGCACTGTAAGAAGAGAAAGACAAGATCCACCAGGAGATGATGGAACATAAAGGAAGAGCGGTTAAATTACAAGAGGAAAAAGACAGGTGGGAAACTGAACGGAGTGAGCTGATATCTCAAATCACCCTGCTAAAAAAGGACCAAAATGATGAAAAGGAGATCATGGAGGAATTGATGAGTCAGACTCCCACTAATGAGGACCTGTCTATTGTAAATATTGAGAAACCGTTAAACGATTTTTCTGCAGATGATTTGTTAGTACCTATGTCCCAGGTAAGCCTAAAGGATGAAGAAATAAAAGGGTTAAAGGTAGAAAATGAAAAGATCAAGTTCGAATTATCCAAAGTAAGTGAAAATAAAAATAAAATATTGCAAGACAGAAATCAGCTACAAAAGAAATTTAACGAGCTAAAGGAAAGAAACATCGGAAAGGGTCCTCTCTAGGGAGCGAAGCATATAATTTGGGATACCTTATCTATAGAAATTACTAAATTCAGACATCATCTGAACTTTATTGATGATCAAAACATATTGGTCAATTTGGCCAAACAGAGACTGAAGTTAGTAAATGAAACCATGGAGAGGAAACCCCTTGCCACAGCGCAGAACACGTTAAATTTCTTAAATTCATTGACATATCAAAAGTTGCATGATATAGGAGTAAATGACAGAATAGAAATGGTACTATGGGCCAAAAATTTTACCCACAAGCATCATTTAATGAAGATAGTCTAGGACAGAGCTGATGAAATGGTCTCACAGGTTAATGATTTCAAACAGGTTTTCAAAGAATTATTTGAGGACGGTCTACCTTCCTTTTGGGACAAGGAGGGACGAATGTTTTCTCAAGAGCACTATCATAACCTGTTGGTACAAAGCCGAATGGATCATTCCAAATTTGACGATCTGGAAAAGGGGCTGACAGGGAAAGCGATTGTGGATAAGTTGACAGAGGATTTTGAGATATTACAAAAGTTCCTAATCATCACGAGAGGTCTGCCTAAAATATCTTATGAAGCTTAAATGGAGTTAGAAGTGTCTATTCGGGAAATGATGGAATATGATACTCCCAGCGCGGAACAATAAAAATCCATAGAGAGATTCGGGAAAATGAAGTACATCCTTCACTCATGAAGACAGGTGTTGCGCGCTATGGAGCTGCTGGGATAGGCCTTGTATCAAGTTGATTTTAACTTAGTGATATGTTAGGATTGAAGCTGTAGTTTATTCCTAGAAGTTAGGAATTTAGTTACAAGACTTTAATTAAGCTGATCATTTAGTTATGAATCTTCTTGGAAGATGAATCATTTATGTATATATTTGCATCTATTTTATTTGATGGGGGTTGGAACCCATCCTGTGGTTGAATGTTTTGAAAGACATATTATTTTTTAATAGAGTGAATGCATAAGAATTATCAGAGATTCCTGTGTCATTTCGATTACAGTCCGTATTTCTTTCCTTATGTGATTGTGTTTTCCAGTGTAACAGTTCATTCTGTTTTTCTTCATATCTGAAACACAATATTGGATGGTTAGAATTCATAATGTTTATGCTCTGATCATCGTTTTGGATATTTTATACATTCTTCTACTAAGTTAATATAGAACTCATCTTTGATGCTCTGTATTAATGGGCTGTTCATTGTCTATTCTGTCTCACCTAAACTAAATGAATGACTGTGATGAAATGGTTACCTTGCCTTTGATAAATATCATGTACATGTCTTTGTGATATTTTTATTTTTATGTGACTCCATGCGCAATGGTTATGTGTTGTTTCAACCATCTATACAAATCTTTGGATGTTAGTCATATCTGGTCTCGTTAAATCTGTATTGAGAGATCCCTCTCTGGAAGAAAAACCAGTTTCTTTCTAAAGTGGTTTTGCTGTTACCTTGGGATTTACCTTTACAACCATAGGTACATTCTGAGTGCTAACAAGTGGCAGTCTGATGTGGGGGATCAGTGCTGCAATAAACCATCCCTTGTGCTGCTCCTGTGCAAACTCAAAGCTAACTTGGTCTATAAGGGCTTTGAATTTTTGATCAAAGTCCCATACTGACTCTGTAGGTGACTGTTTAATGTCTTTGAGCTCTGTAATGCACTGTGACTCAGACTTAGGTTTCTTAAATTATTTGATCATGGCGGTCCTGACCTATACGAGCGTTCTGGGTACCACTGAGGTATACTTCATATACCATGTTAAGGCTCATTCCCTAAGTGTGGTGACCAACTGTACAATTTTAATATTATCATCTTGGAGCCCTTTAATGGTCCACACAGCTTCACATAGAAACCAATGCTGCTCTGGGTCTTCTTCCCCTGTACCCTTAAAGGTAGGTAGCTTCATATCATCCCCCATTATATTTCTACATGGTGGATGCTAATTTGCTGTGTTACTACCACTCGGTGGTGTAGATATAGGTGATGTAGCAGTAGTATGTACTGTATGTGAGCTACTAGATGGAGTTCCTATGGGATTATTCTGAGTCCTGATTGATTTCTGTGGGGTGTAAGGATGGTAAGGGATACCCCCTTCTATTCTTTCTGTATTACTGTGACTCTATTCTCTAGTATTGTCTGAACTATTTTCAAAGACAGAAGATCTAAAATCTACTTTATATTTCTTTCCACTACGTGTACGTCTAAGTTCATCAAAGTCACTCTCAAACTCTTGTGACATTACACTTACTGAACTTATACATATGAATATATATCGAGTACTCCTTTTTCATGTAATAGCATCTTAATGGACAACTTTAAAGAGTTCAGGTACTTACCACGATATCCTTTGAAGAAGTACTGCTCGACTACAAACTCTGTGATGAAGCCTTCTAGCACACTCGCAAGCCAGAAGTCCACTGCTCGTGAAATGGGATTATCAATGCTCCTGACAGTCTGAATCAGCTCTGTTGTCCAGACAATTTTCCTTTTCTTGTTGAATATATGCTAATCAATCAACTTTAATAACCAGTCATACAACTCATTTCCATAGGTCGCAAAAAAATATCGTATGTATATCAGTGAAGATATGTTTTTGTAACCAGTCCTCTGTACTCAACGTAGGCCTCTTTTTTTTCGTCACAGCAAATTCTCTTTCTGTAGACTAAACCCACTGGTTGAGTTCTTCTTTAGTAGGATGCCAATAGAAAATTAGCTCTTAGTTTGTTCAAAACCGGCAACAAAACCATTTTTTAGTTACTATGGGCAGACCCGGGTTTACTTATAATGTACCAACAACACCCCTAACTCACTGGCCCTTTCGGCAACAGACCATAGAGCGTCCTGAAGTCTCACCTGAAATGATCTTAGATGGGTTGGCTAAATATTGAAGTGTCCTTAACCAAGTTCTGTAGCATCCTAGTGTCTCGCGGCTCTTCTTAACCAGTGAGATATTCCTGCGAGTCGTAATTCTCCCTTCCTCGTGGACTTTGATAGGGGGAGGAATCCCATCGCATCGCAGCGACTAGGATAATGTGCAAACTCTCCCTTTCGTGGTTCTCACTATCTGCAATCTCTCGCACCGCAGCTCCTCTGTCGGTGCGATATCGCCTTCTGTCAATGCGATATCTCCTATAGTATGGCCCAAAGCGACTCTCAAGGTCCAAAGGGTTTCTCACTGGGAGGAATAACTCAGCTAACCTCCAATAGGGTGTTAAACAACCTTACACGAACTTCACGGTTCAACACACTCACATCGCTATACTTAACTTACTGAATAAGTATACTGGAAGCACTTAACAGAGTGACTATTACTGTGTGAAACAAGCACTGATGGACTCATAGGAATACACTTGTTACATTTAAACTCACCTTTAACTTTCTATAATGCTATAACTGAATGAGAACATATAGACATTTACTAACTGATATACAGAATTCATGTAACAGATAACAGATAGCAACTAAGTAAAGCACAATCACATGAAATAATCATATAACACACTGATTTTACGTGGTTCACTTCTAGGATAGAAGCTACGTCCATGGGAACTGGTTTATATATTATAACTTGGGAGAGTAAACACAGTTCCGCTGCAACCTCATATGCAGCTGAGATCTTCTGGGTAACTCCGTGCACACCACCAGGAGCCCTTCTCTCTTAGATATCTTCTCTTCTTATATTGCTTCTCTTACAATATACTCTTCCTCTCTCTCTCTCTCAATCCCTGTGGATTGTTACATCCATACTCTAGGAGTTAGCTACTGGTTATAGTAAGATACTACAGACTGAATAACAGAACCAGATCTCAGCTCTTCTATAATACAAAGATCTCTAAGCTAACAGATCATCGACTATCTGAATAGCTTATGAGTTAACTGATTAACTAGCTAACCTTTTACAATACAAAATACATCCCTTTATAGGTGGCCCGAAGGTATCACCATTACAACACTGTGGGCCTCTCCCAATAGTAACCCAAAAACTCTAACTGTGACAGTCGGTCTATCTTTACTTGAACTGCTGCTTTCCGTCACACCACAGCTTCCTGCAGTCTTCCATGCTTCCCGGCGCTGACCATGGGTACTGGCGCCGCTTCCTTTTCTGTCCTTTATCTTTAATACCTTGGCCTCGTTGCTCCTTTTCCTTTATGAGGGTAGCTGATCCCTCCTGTCTTTGCCACTGCCTTAAGTGCAGTGGTTGAGCTTTCTCCTCTCGGCCGCTCAGGTACTGTTACCTTTTACTTACTCATTCCAAAACAACAACTTTTCCTGTAGCTGCGAGACCCTACTCCAACATTTGAGTTACATTAATGTACAGGGTGTCCTATGGAATTTTTTTGGGGGGCCCTAGCATTTTATGCACTTTATTTTTACTTCTCCTGAGTATAGATTAAGGGGGGGTGTTGGAGACATTTACCCAACATGCACACTTAGATTGGTCAATTTGTCCTTGTTAAACCACTATCTTAAGTTTTATTGACTTAATTGGCATCAGATGAGCACACCCACACCTACCTTCAGTCAAGGAGGCCAACTAATCCTTCTCCTTCATTCGGGGAGGCTAACTGGGCTTCCTCTTTCAAACAGGGAGCATGCCGGGAGTGATATGAGTTTCATAAATGCACCTAATTGTGAACTGATTGTTACAATCAATTAAACTAAGTGCTGAATTCACCTCCACTCATTATATTGATTATTTTCATTAATATTTATGAACTGGAGTCAACTAGGGCGCCTCCAACCACCTCTGATGACCAGTTTGACATCACTTAACCTCATTGGGGTTCATTAGAGTTAATGATGTGCTACCACTTGTTGGTTGGCATGCACTGACATGTGTCTGAGCTAATTTTAGTTAGACTTGGTCATCCATTGCACTCCAACTTCAGTTAGGACTAAGTTGAGTCAATTTGGACTTGATCAATGGGTTAACCAGGTGTGTTTACTGTGGCTTACATTCAATTAAGCTACACCCATTCATTCAATTCGAATGAACTCCTTGGGAATTTGAATTGTCTTACAATTCATACACCTTGCATGATCATTGTATTGTATTATTCATTCTTTATTGATTATACAGAGTTGGTACTTCCATTGTAGCACCATTATGCCATTTTCATGCTTAATTATCTGAAATATTCTGTGAGACTATGTTTTAGTCCCTATATTACTGTGACATATTAATACCAATGACAATAATGGAGAAAATATGGCATCACATAATGCTTGTGTGTTAAATGAATTCCATTTGATAACTAATAATATCTTAAGTTCTAACAATATTGAAATTGGCAGTGATTTACCACATGAGAAGATGTCTTCAATTTTTATGGAAAGGCCTATGTGTTTTCCACCAAAGGCTGATAAATATCATTTGTGAAGTATCTTACCGAGTGATGAAGTTGTCCTGCTTCCCTCTAAATGATGTCACCGGGATCAAGAATCTATGTATGCATGTGTTGTAGAGGCTGCAACTGCATTAGTGGAGCCAGTGGCAACTGGTGTGACTGGATAGGATGATGCATACAAGATTTATGTAGATGAAACATATTGTACTAAATGCTTTGATAATGACAATAATTTAGTCAAGGGAAATGAGGAATGTGTCAAAGTAGACACCTTGATCCAAAAAGAAGCAACAGAAATAGGAGGTAGTAAGAAACGTGTGGTATCTTCATATTCATATCAATCCTTTATAAGGTTTTCTTCAAAACTTGCTAAATGGGTAGAGGAGAAGTAGATGGATCCATGGTTTGGAGATTCAATGTCTTGTATGTTAGAATAATCAAACCCATAGTATTACCCACTTATACATTAATTCATTTATTTTTGTCTTATTTGCCTAGTTCATGAGTCCCACCATGTGCAAGTTGCTAATTGCCTATCCATAGAGGTCAAACTTGCCATATTTGACTCATGTAGTGCTTGGGAAAGCCTTAGGAATCAAATCTACTTTATTCCTGGCCTCCTAGGCACCCTTCTGCTTTCTCTACTTTATTGACTGTTTTTTCAGTGTTTTAAGGCACATAGGAAAGCAAGAGTAGGTGAGGTGAACTTGTTTTCTTTCCCTTTCATCCTCCACTCTTTCCTCCATGAAAAAGCATGTATGAGCTTCCATTACACCACTCATTATCTTTCCCATGCGCCCTTTCCAATTCATGAGCCTCATGACATATTTGGGATCAACTTTTTACACCTATGGGGGATTTGCCTATTTTGGGTAAGCATGCTTTATGCTAGTTTTGGATGCCTCCTTATGCATTTGATATCTTGATGTATTATATATATTCAGAAACCTATGTTATTACAGGGTTGGCTATTATACACTCAGTTAATATAATTTTGTGTTACAACTCCATTTTCAGTCTCCATTGTTAGCAATTTTGCATGATCAATTGATAATTGTTGTGGGTAAAATTAATCTATTGCTGGCTTGAATTTATACATGGTATCAGAGCCATTGTAGGTTGTTACTCTCCTTCAAAAATTGTTTTTCAGGTTCGACATCAAGACTGGGAGCCTTCTACTAACAGCCGGGACAGATTTTCTAAAGCTATGGATTCACAGAAAACTATCTTGACTCCCTTCAACTTTTTTGAATGGAAAGCATAGATGGAGATCTTGTTGAGAGCAAAAGGCCTCTACAGGGTGACTATGGCTATAGAAGCAGAGCCCAATTCTTCTGCAAAGAAGATCAAATGGCACAATCGGAGAGATGAGGCCTATGGCCTCCTATGTCTCAGTATTTCTCGAGACCTCCTTTTCCATATCGATGGATTAACTTCACTGGATCAAGTATGGGAGAATATTTCTGATGTTTTTGGAAAGACAAAAGAGATGAGGGGACATCATATCGAAAATGAGCTGATTTCTCTGAGTCCCAGTAGCTTTGAATCCCTGCAGCTATATTTCTCCAAGTTCAAAGCACTAGTTTTGCAGCTGAAGTAGTGTGGTATTGAAAAGAAAGATGATCAGCTCGTATTGGACATCCTATAGAAGCTAGGACCTGACTAATCAGTCTTTGTTTCGACCTTCTATGCCAAAAAACTCACCGCTCGAACCTGGAAGATGCCTAGCCTTGTAGATTTCATGGAATCTCTCACACAAGAACAAGACAAGCTGGTGATGATGGGCAGCATCAAACCATCCAAAGATCAAGCTTTGAATGCTAGATATTCGAGGGTGGATTCAAAAAGAAAAAATAAAGCTAAAAATCCACCTGAGCAAAGAAGAGACAAGAAGCGGTCTCCAGAGGATCAACAAGGTCCCAAGAAAAATACCCAGAAGAAGAAAAACAAAGGTGAAATGAACAAGTGCTCATACTGTTCGAAGGGCAATCACACTGAAAGCTCTTGTATGAAAAAACAGATTGATATGCTGACCAATCTCCTGGAGAAGAATGGCATCTCCCTTCCAGAAAGCTCAAAGAAGAGAGAAGGAGGATCAAGTTTCGATGACAGAGAGAGAGTTCATGCTCTAGTTGCTGGCACATCAAGCTCACCCAGTTTTATCATAGATTCTGGAGCTTCAAGACACATGGTTTTGACTAAGCAGGCTTTCTCCTCACTGGATATGTTGAAAGGACCATCTATTGTACTGGGAGATGACTCTCTCACTAAAAGTAAAGGCAAAGGAAGGATAGATCTTGATCATGGTAACTTCAACAATGTGCTATATGTCCCTGGTCTCACCTCCAACCTTCTGTCAGTGTACCAAATGACCCACACTAGGTCTCCTAAGAAAGTCATATTCTCCCCCAATGAAGTTGAGATCACAGAAATCTCAAGTGGTAGAGTCATTGCAAAAGGAGTAGCGAATCATGCTCAAAAGGTATACATGTTTTCACACTTCCTACCTTACTCAAACCCCTCTGCTCTTCTTATCCATGCTAATGAAGCTAGCAAGCTATGACATGAAAGATTTGGCCATCTAAATTACAAGTATCTGTATGATCTTAGTGAGAAATAAATGGTCATAGGGCTGCCCAAGATAAAATTTTCCAAAGGAGTCTGCCAAGGCTGTATCCTAAGAAAACACCCAGAGCATAAGTTTGAGAAAGCTAGTCATGAGAGAACCTCTGCACCCCTCAAGCTGATTCACAGTGATGTTGCTGGCCCATTCCCTCATATGTCCATGAATTAGGCCAAATATGCATTGACCTTTATTGATGATTTTTCCAGGTATTGTTGGGTTCACTTCATGAAACACAAGTTTGAAGTTTTTGGCCTATTTAAAGTCTTTAAGGCTTTGGTTGAAAACCAGTGTGGAAGGAAACTCAAGGTCCTCAGATCTGACAATGGTGGTGAGTATTTCAAGTCTGAGTTTATTAACTATTGTGTAGATGTAGGTATTCAGATGCAGCATTCTATCCCCTACACACCACAGCAAAATGGTGTTGCTAAGAGGAAGAACAGATCACTGAAGGAGATGGCAACATGCATGATGGAGGCCAAAACTTTGCCACCAAAGTATTGGGTCGAAGCTATCAACTGTGAAGCCTATATCCAGAATAGGGTGCCTCACAAACAGCTTGATGGCATTACACCTTTCGAAGCATGGAGTGGGCACAAGCCAGATGTGACCCATTTCAGGATTTTTGGCTCAAAGGCATGTGCTAGAATCCCGACAAAGAAGAGGAAGGCTTTGCAGCCCCAAAGCCAAGAGTGTCTTTTTGTTGGATACTTTGAAGATTCAAAAGGGTACAAGTTGATAAACTTGAGCACAAACAAATCCTTCATTGAAAGGTGTGTTCAGTTTGAAGAAGAACCCCTTGCAGAAGTGGAAATTGGTGAAGCCTCTTCACCACCTGAACCTCAAGAAGTAAGTAAAGAGTTTGTTGAACATGCTAATTCTGATTTGTCTGATGGATATGAGTTTATTGTATACCCAAACATCCCCACAAGGCCTAAATGGGCAGCCAAGACACTACATGCAGCAGGTGAGCTAGTTGGGGATCCCAATGACCCAAGGAGGACTAGATCTCAATTTGAGAGTGATCTGTGCATGAAGGATCCTATGTTTTCTGAAAAATGCTATTTGATGGTGGAGTCTGATCCTCAAACATATGAAGAAGCAGTAGGAGATCCAATATGGAAAGATTCCATGAAGGAGGAGTTCAGCTCACTCCAGAAGAGCAACACATGGGAGCTAGTGGATCTTCCTCTAGGGAGAAAACTAGTACAATGTAAGTGGGTCTATAAGACCAAATTTGCTGCTGATGGTTCACCACTGAAGTAAAAAGGCTATATTTGTAGCTAAATGCTACTCACAGGTTCATGGCATCGATTACAATGAAACCTTTGCCCCAGTGGCAAAAATGGACTCCATCAGGCTAGCTCTAGCCATTGCAGCCTCAAGGCAATGGGAGGTACATCACATGGATGTAAAATGTGCCTTTCTGAATGGAGATCTCACTGAGGAGATATATATGCAGCAGCCTCAAGGTGACATGTTCACAAGCATGAGAAATTTTCCCCTATAAAATATGGCACTGAACCTTCATAAAAAAAGGTGACATGTTCATCAAAATTTAAGGTGAAAATAAATGGTGCCATGGTAATGAAATTGGATGGTGTGTCATTATCTACAGAGTTTCATTTAGAAAGAGAAAACAAGAATTAGAGTAAATTTCAACTCAAAATGGCCCCCCTAAAAAAAATTAATAAAATAATATTTATTAATTTTGGAGGAAGAAAAGAAAAAACTACTTTTTTGTTTGTATTTTTGACATAATATCCTCATGTTTTTACTCAAATTTCGATTGGGAGATCTTGTTGGATGCGGAATTAAAATCTACATCCAATGAGTACCCACTCAGCATACTTTTGACAGACCCCTCTACCGCAAAAACAAGAAATAATTGAAAAAAAATGATGATGACATCATCACCACATTTTTTCGGTATTTCTTGTTTTTGGGGTAGCGGGGTCCATCAAAATTATTCCGAATGGGTACTCATTGGATGCAGAATTTAAGTCTACATCCAATGAGCTCTCTCGATTGAAATTTGAGTAAAAAAACAAAGAGATATGTTGAAAATACAAACAAAAAAAGTAGCTTTTTTTATGATACCTATCCCCAAATTTATATTAAAAAAGTGTTTAAGACCTATATGGTATTTCAAATTTAAAGCAATTTCATTGGATAACACATGATAACATTGAATTTGAATAAAAGTTAAAAGGCCCATTTTTAGTTGAAATTTCCTCTAATGCTTAGACAAGTGTAAGTCTTATATTAATTTAGTTGTGTTTCAAATTATAGTTTTTTTCCTTATGTTGGATGATACATCAAGGCATAATTTCATTAAAGTGTACAAAAATATATATGCTAATCAAATGTAACTACTAACTTTCAAAATACAACAGGGATGAAATGGAACATACAACCAACAATCACCGAAACTTCAAATCACTTTCTATAATGATAGCTACCTTCAGACCTCTCTTTTTTCTGTGTCTTATCAAGTGTAGCATAAGCCTCAACCCATGGATGCCTTCTTTCTAGAGGCATATAGTCTGAACTACCTGGGAATTGAATTTGAGGGGAATAAATGCCAAGGATTAGTAATGAATACTGTAATGAAGTGTGAGGAGAATATTGTCCATAAGGGCTCCAACCATGCTCACCATGTCTTGGGTTTGTAGTTGTAGCATGAATACCTCTTGGAGAATTGTCATGGAGAAGGGTTCTTCATCCATTGTCAGATATAGACCTACTTACACTCAGGATTTGAGGTAAGGGGTGTCTAATTGGATTCCCACTTATGCTTCATGGTGTATCTAATGGATAACTGCTAGAAAGAATATTTGAACAAGATATTTGATGGATTGTAATAATTTGTGCTTAATCCCAAAATGGCCACTTCCATGAAGTGTTGGCATTCTTTATTGAAATACAAGTCCCAGATACAAAACCAAACTCAATGACCATAGTTAGTTTTATTCCCTTTTTTCCATTTCTTGGATTTGGGATAGAGTAAGCATATCCATGGTTAGTTAATAGGAAATACATTTAAATATGATGTATTACCAGCAATTTTTTGCTTAATCAATAAGAAATACATTTGAATATGATGTTATTACTAGTGATGTGCCCATGTATTACCTTGGAATCTAGGTAAGAAGATCGAACAAGTAATCATTGTAATTATTCTTTCAGTGTTAAGGAGAAGTTATGTGATTGCTGTTACAGATTTCTAACTTTCTAGATTGATTTACAATGCTTGTTTGCAATGTCTAGACTCTACACTCCTATTCTTTAAGTTTTCAAAAACCAGAAATTTTGATTGGTGTTTTTTAATGTTCAGTTTTAGCTATAGGTTGGAAACTATGAGGGCTGATTTGATAACATGAATTAGAAGTAACAGTTCCAATTGCTGAACTGATCATATTTCTCCTTGATCCTAGAAAACAATCCTTTTTCATGGTCAACTAAGAATATTGGGGTAAGTAAATCCGATAATATGAGGTCCATACTAAATATAAACAAGACTACAATCAATTTTAAGGACCATTTGAGGCCTGATGTTGTTGATGCAGTGCCTACAAGCCATTTTGAGAACCATTTGAGGTATGATGTTTCTGGTGCAATATCTTTAATAACTAAGCTAGAGTTAAAGACAACAAAGAGAGATTTTAAAAGGTCATCAGAGAGTGAAAGAAATATTCATAATGATGGAGTCAATATTTTGAATTTTTCTTCTTATCTTGAATAAATTAGGATACAGTCACCATATACATGCATTATTTCAGATTAGAGCATGAGTGAAAAGTAGTTTGCTCAGAAAAGGAAAAGCATGGAAAAAGAAATTATAGGTTCTCGATTAGTGCATGAAAGTGAGTTCCTATATTGTAGAAAAACAGTGATAGATAACATTGTCAACAATTTTAAATCTTTTAAACATGGAAACATTGAAGAGAGCATTCAGGTTTCAAACTGTAAAGAAAATTTAAGGGTGAAAAATATTTTGAAAGTATTCATGAAAATTATGTTCCTAATGTCAAAGATCATGTGCTTTCTACATTTGTGACTAAAGACAATGAAGTTAGGGTAGTTCAAAACACTTCTTTGCATCATAATTCCATTATGAAGAAGAAAAGAAATCTCTTGAAGAAAGATAATGCAGGGTTATCAACTCTACCAAAGAGATCAGATAATCAAATAAAGATAAATATTTGCACAGAAGAAGAAAATGTTCTTGAAGTATTATTTGGAGTAGATCATCGAAAGAAAAGGATAGACATCAAGGGAAGGAAACTTAACTTTGATGAACATTTGCATTTGGTAAAAAGGGAAAGAATTGAAGTTGAATATGAAACCAAGAAAATTGTAGAAATCTCGAATGAAGGAGGCATAACAAGCGCCAATGACAATAATGGAGAAAATATGGCATCGGATAATGCTTTGTGTTATATGAATTCCATTTGAGAAGTAATAATATCTTATTGAAAGGCCTATGTGTTTTCCACCAAAGGTTGATAAATATCATTTTTGAAGTAGCCTACCTACTGATGAAGTTTCCCTGCCTCCCTCTAAACAACGTCACCAGGATCAGGAAGTTATGTTTGCATGTGTTGCAGAGGATGTAATTTCTTTAGTGGAGCTAGTGAAAACTGGTGTGACTGGATAGGATTATGCATACAATATTTATTACGGTTCACCAGGTTGTAGATCACTAGGCTATGGCTTGGATTAGATTTGTCCCCATAGCCAACTCATTGGTTACTATGTCTCGTATATAGTCCAGTGCCTTGAATGTGTTTCCATTGTACATCCTTCTCAAATTACTCAAAGTTCCTTATAAAAACATGGTGGATCCTTACATCTAGGAAAAATTCTACCACATCTTGACCAATGTCCTCATCCTAAAAGTTACAACCATCCATTTCCTTCATGCAAGACTCACAATATGTTACTAGAAGTAGGAAAGTAGCTATGGTTTCCAAGATGGGTATGGGTATTAGAAATACCTCTTTCAAAATGATATGAAGTAAAGAAATAAAAAATATTACTTTGTTATAGATAAGCATTATTTTTAAATATTGATATTTATTGTTGATTTTTCTTACAACATATCCAAATTTCAATTTTTTTTCTATTGTTTTTCTTTACTTTCTATCATATTTGTTTTTTATAGTTTTGTGCCTATAATAGAGTCATGTGCCATTTATGAAAGAAAAATAATAAACTCTTTTATAAATTTTCTTTTCTGCAATTCACCATCAGCAAACTTCCGAAATGTGTTTCCAAACCACCACAAGATGCTTTCCAAGATATTCTCAAGTGTTTCTTCCCAACATCCATACTAGAAACATTTTCTATGCAATGATAACAAGGTGTGGACCTAAGTTTCAATAAGTGGGCCTCAAGGAAAATCAAATATTGACCAAAGTTTGGAGTTTAAATTCCATTAAGAAAAATATGTTTCTTTCAATGACATAAGGGTATACACCCTCTCACCGTGAGACCAAATTGTTGACAAGAGGCTCCCTACAAATGGTCAAAACGAGACGCCTTCTACACATTAAATGTATGTAGGCATTGAGGATTTTACCTATGTAACAAAGAATTTTTTCCTAATCTAAATATTCCAAAAATTTAATCATTTTCTCTTCAAAAGTAAGAGTAACATCAAAGAATCATCCTTCTAATGACTGAATCCTCACCTCCCATGCAAAATGTTTTAAAAATGTGTGTCTTTCTTTCTATCCTCTACCCATCCCTCCATTCCTTTTCTATTGTGGTGTGTTCTCTTGTTCCATGTTGTGTATTAATATGCTCTCTCACCTTGTGGTGTGAAATTTGGGTCAATGCTGGTGTGAGCTAACGCTAGTCAAGATGGCAGGTGAAAAAATTGGAAATATATATATGTGTGTGTGTGTGTGTGTGTGTGTGTGTGTGTGTGTGTGTATGGGTCAATATTTTTTTTCCAACAAGCACAATTATCATTATAAGGAGTTCTTTAGGAAATAACTAGCAAAAAAGTACCATCATAGAAAAAAGAGACTGTATACTAAATATTAGCAAGCCCCTAAAGAGACTGTATACTAAATATTAGCAAGCCCCTAAAAATAAGCATGTCCATAAAATAAACTACTCATAAATGTCAATGACAACAACCTAAGGTTGATTGCATGAAACTTAGATGCAACCATTGACTATATGATTAAATTCATCTCTAAATATCCTACTAAGTAGGTTGAAAATATTTTAGCATCCCAAAGTCGTGCAAATCCTAGACAATTCCTAGGATACAAGCCATCGAAGTAATTACTCAATCCTATTCCAACTAGTAGATGGGCTAACAAACTTCCTAAGGATATAAAATAACCAACTTTCAAATAGATGAGACATTTTGTTCAAATAGAACATTGGCATTCCCCTTTTGATCCAAAGAATGAATGGGTCAAAAATATGTTCAACTAGGATATATACTCCAATCCCATGGATGTAGAATATAATAGGGCTAACATTCTCTCTCAAAAACAGAACATGGAAAGAAATGGAGAGAATATATGAAGCATAATAATAAATGAATGTGTTTCTATTTATGGTTCAAACAAAATTCTACTATAGAAATCCAAATGTATACATCCTCTTCTTCCTTTGGATCAAAATTTGGCCCTAAGTGGATAAGTGCAGAAGGAAATGAAATAAAAACACAGTATCCCTTACCTCCTTTTAAGCCTTTGAAATTAGAGGAAGGTGACCAGAAGTCCTTATCCATTCCTATTGTCATTCCAGGTGAAGGAAAGGACACTTCAATAGAAAATGTCTTCGAGCAACAAACCTCGAGAAATATAGCTCTTAAAGGTCTAGTTCAATTCACTATTTCATCAATACAGATTGAAAAAAAATAACATATAGAATCCATTCAAGTCACCACAAATGATCTAGTAGAATTTGTGGACTATTTGAAAGAAACAGTTGACCAAAAGCTAGACAAAATCGAGATGGTCATTGAACATACAACAAGCATTCAGATGGGATAATCAAGAATTATATCAGAACATATTGAAAGAATAGAATCAATGAATCAAAAAAATAGAGAAAAGAACTAAGAATCTTAAATAAGAAAAAAAAGGCACCTCAAAAATGAAAATTTATAAGTTTCCTCTTGTTTAAAAACTCCCCAGTCATTTTCTGAAAGAAATATTGGAGTTGAGAAGAAACCAAAGATCCATAATGTAAAGTATGAAAAAGAAATCATTATCATTGGTGGTGTATGGAATTTATTCATGATAAAATAACTCCAAGCCCAAGCACAAACCTATATTTCCTATGAGATATTACTTGCACACCAGTCCAAACTTGATGTCCCTGACTTAATTAAAAATGGTAGGACTGAATACAGAAGAGAATTCCATAAAGGAATTATTTATGAATGGAATTTAGATGGTATGTCAGAATATCAGGTAGTCGAAATGATTCACCATATGTATATATGTTATAGAACATACCTCACAATGGGAAAACAAAACCCTGTTTATGTAGGGCATGCAATAATAGCATTCCTGCTGAAAATTCTGATTTTTTTTGTAAGCGACAAATAGGTGATAGTAGTGGGGCTCTACTAATTAAGTAACAAGCAATTGAATGTGCTAATTTGGAAATGTATAGGGTTTCCTCATAAAATTTAGGTGGTATTATGAAATATAGAGGAGATAAAATTTATTTGGAATTTTTTCTAGTGACTAGGTTTTTCTCTTATGGAGGAGATGTTGGTGATGATACATCTTCTTTTTCTCTCTTGGTTGTTCGCTTATACTTTATATGGTTGTAGATCACCAGGTTGTGGCTTAGCAGTTGGGATAGGAGGCCACCATCCAAAGAACTCAAATTAAAACACTGGTGACTATAGATCCTTTCTCTGTGTGTGAGAGAAGTTGTTTGACCTACTATAAATGGTTTCCCTTCATCATCAAAGGGGATTATCGTAGGTCCAACAAGCCAAAATGGTCTTAGGATACTTTATCCTTATATAATATTGCATGAACAAAATGCATATGCATAAATTATAGGGACAATGATGTATAGATATAGCAAAGAAAGAGATATATATATAGTATATATCCATGCATATCAAAAGTTCTTTCTAATACAGCTAAAAGGAGATAGCAAGCATGTGGTACAGATTAGAAGGATGGTTAAACATTACTCATGGCCTAAAAATCACAAGCAGTAAACTAAATGAAACCCTTAAAGTCAGCATGATTTTACACAGAAAAAAATGCATAAAAAATGCATAAATTTCAAAGACAAACCTAGATCAAAATGGAAACAAACATACTAAACCCAATATAACCAAAAATAGTAAGAACTCACATTTTCTCTTCTCGCGACATGTCTATTCAGGATGGATAGGAATTAAGCATTGTATTCTCGTATTCGTAAAATTAATGTTTCTGACTACAAATATGCAATACACTGGATATGGAGGAGGCTTTTTTATTTCCATTCTTAAACCAATAATACCTATCAATTAGTATGGGTTGGGTAATGCTCAGTGTAGCACAATTGTGTTGCTTGCCCTCAGCCATGTATTAATATTAGAATCAGGACCTACTACAAATTCATTAACTCAATAGGAAGGGTTTCTACTGTGAACAACGTCTGATGGTTCATCTTGGATAACTGCTCCAGGAGTATTGACATGCAGTTACAGGAATCCTTGGAAGGTAGTCAGATGAGATGGGAGCTCAAGTAGCGAGTTTCAGTCAACAACCACTAACCCACCACTAACCCACTACATCCATATCAAATTATAAAACATAGACCCGTAAGGAATAAAGATATGCTCAATAATATCAATTATCCCTAGAACAGTGTGTATACATTGTCTAATGGAAAAGTCGTATGAATACAACAATCTACCAACTAAGAACAAAAATAGTTCTTGCAATCATTCTTATTTCCAATTAAACTACAAAAGAAATAAATGCCTAGATGTATACTGTATAAAATAACTCTTTAACAGACTTACCCTATGGTTCACCTCCAGCACTACAAAACCACGATTTAATGGGTTCACCCACCTAGGTGGATGTGGAATCATTGGATAAAGAGCTATAGGTTCAAGGAATCCCTAATGTTGTGCACGTGTTATTTGGTTACCCTATATCCAAAGTAGTTTCTGCTATGATCTTGTTATTGCAGCACTAAGGAAGAAGGGAACTGAGCTAGGCTATGCCACTCCCATGCCACAACCAGCAACAAAGCTACCCTATGCTCCAAACCCAGCAACACTGCAAACCCAAAAAAATAAAAAAAACCTTATGTGTTCCCTCCTCCAACACTGTAAACCCACCAAAACCATAGAAACCCTATGCGTTGCTTCCTCCAACACCGCAAACTCACCAAAACCATAAAAATCAATGCATGCATATGGTAAAGGCATGACAAATGTTTTCAATAAAAAGAGTCCCATCATTATAGGTTTTTATATAATAAAAAAATTAATCCCTTTTACCTTTAATATAGCATCAATATATTGGTTTGAATTTTTTTTATTTTTAACCCCCCAATATGAACGAACGTGTTATCAAATTGGTCCCTCAGTGACACCCCCATGAGGAAAACCTATTTCGGCATATGTCTGTGTAAATGCAGTTCTTTCTGAATGTATGGATATTTGGATTGAATGATTGATGACATATATTAATGGTTAATAGATATGTGTGTATTGTATTCTGTAAATTAGGGATTTTGAGGTTACATAAGTGATCCCTTTGTATGGTTTCTTGCGTAGTTGATATGTTTGTTGTGTAAACCCTTGGATCGATGCATGTATGAGCAAATTTGTAGAGCTGTGTGAAGGATGAAGCTATAGAATCTATAGACAGATCCAACAAAGAATATCAAGTCCAGAAGAAGACAGATTGATTTGATTGATCGATCTTCTGATCAATCAATGCAAGATTGTAGAGAGTACATTCAATTCATTTGACAGAGATTAGATGGTCTAGATTAAAGTAGAAAACATGTATTGATGGTAGGAAATGATTCATGAAGTGAACCTGCATGGGAGATAAGTGATCCAAAAAATAAAATGAAGTTACGCACTTGATTAGAGATCAACGACTAGGAAACATTCTGCAAGAGATTGACATTTCTTAGGAATTGTGAAAAAAGATACTTGTGGGAGGAAAATTGTGGAAGCCCATTTTTGGGAAAATTGGGAAGGTGTATTTGCAATCCGCAATCTGATTTTGGAAAGGACCATTGTGGCCGCAGGATTGTGGAATTCACTTTTTGGAAAATTGGGAGTTTTGTACCCACAACCCTCAATCCGCAATTGTGAAAAGCATCTTGTGGAAAGGTTTGTTGAGGAAACTCAATTGTGGAAAGATTGAGTTGTGGAAATACTGAAGTTGTGGAATTGAGCCTATGGAAACAATGTTTTGCAAGAGATTTAGAGAAATATGTGGCTGAGTATCCAGGTTTAGAGGTTTTCTAAATGTAGAGCAAACTAAATCCTGGGGACACAGTTGGGAAATGGTGTTTTGGGGTTCCCTCCTGTAGCAAATAATTAGTTTTATGTTTTCTTGTTTATTTTTATCATTTATAACATATATATCAATTTAAAATTTATATGTTGGTTATAACACGCAAACACACACACACACACACACACACACACATCAATTTACCATCAAAGACGAAACTGTATATAAAATATGCAACAAGGCAAGTTTCCAAAAGCAAAGTCAACAATTCTATGGGAAATTCTAAAAATCACCAAGGATAGGAAAATACACAATATCCAGATCTATGGCGACTAAAAAATGGTAATTGATTGGGAAAATGGTCAAAGCATTATTAGAGCACCTCATCTACAAAATTTGTTAAATGAAATCCAAGCATGAAGGTCCCATTTTGAACATATATATTTTTCACATATTTATAGAGAGATGATCTCAGTGGCAGATACTCTATCAAAATTGGCCTTAGCTATCCAACTAGGGGTTATCAAAGTGGAGGAACATAACAATGGATGAATCACCCATTTATTCATAATCACTTGAGAGGTCAAATTCGTAATTCACAAAGACATGAAAAATCAAGAAGCAACATTTTGTCGTAAGCTCATCAAAGCAGCCATAATATGGAAGGTTTTTTTATAAGAAGAACTGAAATGTAAAGGAAGCAGCCTTAAAGGCAGAACAAGGTGTAAGATCAACAGAGAAGTTCATGTTTATTCTATGAATAAAATCTTTTTTTCTTGGGGGAGGGTGGAATATATATATATATATATATATATATATATATATATATATAGATAGATATATATTACTTTTAGATGATATTACTAATATGCACCGTTTAAGTTTAATATAATTTTTTTATTAGGAGGGTCAACAACTAGGACAGGGATGGTACTCACATGACACAGGGTCTAGGGATCCAATCACGATAGCACTAT
>LPNX011046170.1:86059-100062 GCA_001517045.1 Pseudotsuga menziesii | reverse complement strand
CCAAAGAAAATGATCAACAACTTTATTCTTTCTGAAAGTTAAAAGTTATAATTGTTATAATTTTGAAGGTTTATACTAAAACAAATAGAAGCCATGATTGAATCTGTTCAGAATTACATCTTTGTAAATTCTCCCTTTAATAGTCTTTGCATTAAAGAAGGAATTTATCATAAAACAAAAACATAATATATGAGAGAAACTATAAACATGAAAATAAACAAAAAAATTAATTTTTGGTTTTCATTTAGAGAGGAGTATTCTCACCCATAAATGACTTCATTATCATTTACACTTTCAAACTAATTCTAAAATATTTTAATCCTTAATCAATTGAGAAGATTTCCATCTGTAGATTTACCTATTTATGAGTTATTTTGTGGATGTTCCAAAGTTCGATTATTGCAGTGTGAATTGTCCTCCTTGTAGGTTGCAGGCTTGCTTTGCTAACATATCTAGCTCTTGGTTGAATTCCCACTGTGTGTGTGTGTTATAGAGTGCATTTGTTGATTTTTCCCATGAGTATCCACACTTATTTTAACATATGTGCAAGGAATATGTTTGAGCATATGTTTTTGCTTTTGGTCCAGTCAATAGCCAACTTTGATTCTGAGAGAATATGTAGATATTTTATTTCTTTGTCTATGGCCACTTTTAAAACTGTGTATATGCTTAGTAGTTCTACATAATTATTGGCTTTGAAGACTTATCCCATTTTAAACGTGTATTTTTTTTTTGAGTTATTATAATTCCTCCCGATCTAGAGTTCCTAGAGTTTCCATGAGATGCACCAATAAGAAAACAGTTAGGTCGACTTCTCTCAAATCCGGGTTCAAACTTTTTTCCCTTTTATTTTGGGATAAAGAGAATGCTCCCCAATGCATATTTATACATGTAAAGAGAAATGGATTGGCGTTTTTGTCTTTGAATATGAGATCACTACTTATAATCCATATAGACCATCACAACAATAGGCGAATTGAAAGAAATTCATGTTTTTTTCATTCCATATGCCATTAGTCCTTGGCCTCAATATGATAAGGTCATTCCCATGCTGGGAGTGGTATTCCAAATATAGTTGTAGATTGTACCACATTCCATAACTCCTTAGTGAAGTGACATGATACTAGGATGTGATTTATAGATTCCCCACAAGAGTGGCATAATAGGAAGATAATGGGACCTGTTTTCCTCTTTTCATTAAATTATCCCATGTGAGTACCTTGTTGTTCAGCGCTATTCATAGAAATCATTTTGATTTGGAGAAGTCAATAATTTCCAACATATTTCCCACCACCATTTCACGGGGTCCTCCCTTTCAACTTTTGAGAGATCTTTGTATCCCAACTTGATATGAACATGCAAATAGGTTTTTAATCCATATGAGAGTGTTTGGATTGGGTGATAAATTTATAGAATCCTTTTGTAGTCCTTGACTATATAATTCCCATTGTGTTTCCTGAAGACCCGAGAGTAGCGAAATTTTAAGGATCCATATTTTTCTTAGAGTGTAGAAACCTTGGAGAACAATACTAATTATAAAATCTCCAACCATAAAAGGTTTGGAGATATTTTTTAAAAAATATTCAAAATTATAAGGGTTTTCTATAGTTCTTAGACAATTTTGGCAATTTTTAGAGTAATTTTTTTAATCCTACAGAATTTGGGACAATTATATTGAAAACAATGGAAAATAACTAATATTTTTTGGGAAAAAACCCTTGAAAATGATCCCATGGGATAAATTTAGCCCCTAAAATTTCCCTATGCGTTGAGAGTCCAATCCTGGAGGCACCATCCCACTCTAAAAGCTCAATTTCTCCCTTCTCCCCATGAACATCCACCAAATGTATATAGTTTTTGGGTGTAGTGTACAAACCAAGTCATCTATGATGATATCCTTTGATGATATTCCTATAATCAAAATTATGCCAATCATCATGGACTAACCATAATGATCCAAGAGGATCTAAAAAGGTCAAAATTTCAAACACATCAAATCTCAGCAAAAATAGGACCACTGTGAAGAGCTCAATGAAATGATTTCAATAGTGTTCTTTTCACCTTAATCAAACTCTGTATGAGAAATTTATTGTAGTGCCCATCTTTTCAAGATGGTCACTTAAGATCTGTCATTTTCTACTTGTATCTATATAGCCCCTCAAGAGCTTCTTTGTAAGATAATACCATAATTTACTTATTGTTTGCCATGTCCTTTTTTTTATAAAAAAAATTATTTAATTCAGATTGAAAGATCTATGCATAAGTTTAAATGGACAACTAGCTTGACATTTTCATTCGGTTCATAATTTAATTTTAACAATATTAGGAATAAAACCATAATTCTAACGACATTAAGAATAAAATAAACTAATAGGCATTTTTTCAGTACTAAAATTTAGAGAGATTTGATCAAGTAGAATACCTATTTTTTTTTGTTGTAGATTGCAGTAGGCTTCCTTAGGCTCCTGTAGTTTCTCCTTGCTGGAAAACCTTAGCAGCCAAACTAGATAAACCACCCTGCCAACCCACTCATTATGTTGGCCCTTGGAAATCGATGAATTTCCTAGCCCCCTAGCCCACAATATGATAATTCGAATAGCATACTTCCATAGTTTAGGATCCCTCCATCCATTGTTCATAGTTCTATATCGATGGATCAATTTCCCTTCCTTCTTTGAGTTTCCCAAAATCATCAATCCCCGAGGTAACCCCCTCCTCGGTTTGCCTCGTTTCTCATCAAATTCCTAAGTCATATTCTACTCCCCCCCGCACAAGAACCTCCCCATCCTCCACAAACTCTTTCCTATATACCATTTTCTACCTTCAATGTCCTTCCTACTTACTCAACTTCCCTCCCCAAAACATTCATTACGATGGCTCATTTTACAATCTATAAAAATAAAATATTATTTCTTTTGTATGTCTTTTCTCAAGCTGTTCAATGGTATTGGGAATAGTTAAGTTGAATTTAATGGGTTGAATGTATATCATTTAATGGTTCTCGAATCGTTCAATTTAGGATATTCCTAAGGCGATGGATGCATTATTGGTTTTATCCTTTAATTAAGATGTTAAATAAAATAATAATTAAATAGTTGTTGACTCTTCCAAATTTGAAGCGGCGGTTTGATTAATCTACTAAAGTTCGATTCTTAATCTGACATGGCAATACTTTTATTAATATATTTATTTAATGAATCATATCTTAACTTACTCGGCACATTCAAATAACTAATAATACTTTTACAAGGATTTTTTTTATCAATCACTTTTATAATATTAAACTTGGTAAGAGGACATTTTGATAGATCCGTTCATGAATTTTTAATGGACAAAGTTATTCTAGTATAATTATAACTTAATAGTAATAGTAACAATAACAATAACAATAACAATAACAATAATATTAATAATTGACGGTAATGCTAATATAAACATTTATTTGTTTAATTGCTAAGTACCCTAGCAATAATCTAGTACGCTTTTATCAATACTCCAGGTACATTTTATGTTTTAATTATTCACGTTTAATAGTTAAACCGTAAAAATTTCCAAAGTTAATGTTTATCAACAATACTTCATATTGACTGCACTTCATGTAATTGCTTATTGCCATGTTTCCATACCATTAGTTAATAGTTTAATTGTTTTATTCTTACACATATCCAACAACTAAACATCCATTATATGAATTTGATCAATACATAATTATCATATTTTCCTACTACAACTTATATGATTCTTCAACCTGTTACATATTTGCATATTGATACTAGTGTACATGTGAAAAGTGTGCATGTGTGGCCAACGCATGCACGGGTCATAAATGTGCTATAAAAAAAACATCATCTTGCCTAGGCATATCTTCTATTTACTAATAATACTCACTCATGCAAGTATAACACATACATAAAAATAACATAATTTTCTTAGCGTCCTCGGTTATTTAACAATTAACCATTTTAAGATTCATAACCTTATCTTTGTGTGTATATTTAGTTTAATTAATCAAGCATGTGGAAGGGTACCTACTACCACTAACTCAAGAGAAAGGAATACCCGCTCTAACAATACTAACATATCCTCCCATCCTAACCTATGTCTGCATTGTCCCTATCCTTCCTCTACTACTACAAACTCGATGCCAACTATACTGGCCTGACCACATAGAACCTAAGAGTGGTAGTGTCGACTAACCTAGCGGACCTATCCTCTCCTAGGAGGACTCTGACTGTCGTCATCACAACAACTTGGGGAGTGTGTCTCGGCACTACCCTCCCACGACCTCAGGTATCATAGTTACATAGGGTGGGAAATACATCCATCCTCTCAACATCATGGGTCTATACCCTCTATAAACCATACTTTGTTTCTATCAGGATTATTGGATTGGGTCATTATATCATCACTTTTGGTCTCTAAGGTTTACCGCATAACAAGTCACTATTCCACATATCATATCAAGTATTCAACTATCACGTACCGCCAATGTCATGTGGTTTAGTACTTCACAAATATACATGTATAACAATCAATGTCATTGGATAATCAATTGATCACATCCTCATCCTCATCATTATTTCATGTAATAATTTAATTCATCACAGCTACACATGACATATAATAATTCAATTGGTCACATCGTAACATGGTATCCACCTGCTGCATCATATACTTTACATTTGATAAATTAAAACATCTCAACATATACTATCATTGTAAAATATAGTAATCCTATGATAATCAACACATCATAATTGCATAAACATAGCAACATAATAATCATGGTGACATCATAAAAATAGTAACATCATAATCACAATGCCATAATAAACATCGTAACATCATAATATTGGTCACATCACATCGTAAGTAAAGTTACTCAATCGAGCAAAGTTCAATTAGTAATAAGCAGTAAAGTGCAGTATGTCTAACTCATATGAGGCATTACATACACCCACCCTTCAAGAAACTTTGTCCTGAAGTTATGGTCAGAATAGTGAGGAAAGTATCAATGCATAGTCTCTGTGTCGTCCTACGTAGCAAAACTTGGGGTATACATATCCTACTAAGATTTAACTTGACCAAACCTGTTGATGTTATCTTATAGTTTTACTTATTTTATCCCATGATATTTGTTTTAATAATTAAAGAACATTTTGATCAATCCTTCTATTGAATCACAATATTATATCCATAATCCCTAAAGTTTATAATCATGTGATATCCAGCTTAGCATCCTACTTCTTACCTCTTAATCAATATCCCTTAAGTTGCATCATCCGTATAGGCCTACTTGTCATACACAAACTTTTTAATAGAAGTATATATATTTTGATCTAACTTAGCATGAAATGATCAACAATTGAAATGAAGGTATTAGAACTCATAACTTGTATGCACTCAACATGAAAATACCAAGGATCCTTAAGGTTAGCATAACTCTCTCAGGAAAAGAAGGTCCAATATGTCTTTAAATCTTAAGGTAATACATTATTATTTCCTTATTCGTATTAAGCAACTGTATTCACGACAACAAAGGTATTGTAACAATCATTAAATTAGGAGAACTATCATTGTTTATAGGTTGTTCATGACTATACCTTATCAAAATGCAAATTTTATCAAGTTCATTTATTGTTTTCTCCTTTTCAACCTAATATAGTATGACAGGAAACCATTACTCCTTCAATTCCTTAAGAATTCCATAGCAAGTTTTGTTCCCTCCCTTGAGATTGTAAATTTATTTACCAGCATTTATCATAATATACCATTGTATTTATACATCACCACCTTAATTATCATGTAAGGGCCTTAATCTAATATTACGAGTTGAATGGAATGTCTTAACTTAGTATGTTTAATCCTATTACAACATCACAACCATAGTTCTAATCAATTTTTTAAGTTGATGATTGTGTTAAGATTCCTATGTCTCTCTTATTATTACCTAAGGTTTGTGGAAATTGAACCCAGGTGTTAGAACAATTACACTCACAAAAATTGCCAATTACACATGCAAATTACACACAAAGGAGACTGAATATGGCGCAGAACACTAATCTATATTGAATAAGTGTACAATAGCCAACCCTGTGAAGTCATAGGCTGCCACAATAAATAATTACATAAGAGATTTGAATGCATAAGGATGCCATTTGAATTTGGTCAAAAGAAGGCTTACTAAATCTAAGCAAATTCCCCATAGGTGCATAAAGCAGTTTCCAAATCTGTCTAAGAGCTCACGAATTCGAAAAATCAATTAGGCAAGCTAATAGATGATGGAAGGAAAACTCATACATGCTTTTCTTAGGAGAAAAGAGTGGAGGATGATGAGGACAAAAAACAAGTTAACTTCACCTGGTCAAACTTTCCCAATTGCCTTAAAACTCAGCAAAAGCAGGCAATAAAGCAGAAAAAGAAGACATGCGCTAGGAAGGCCAAGAATAAAGTAGATTTGATTCCAAGTGGTTTCTCAAGTGATACATGACTCAAATTTAGCAAGTTTGACCACTTTCGACATGTGGAGGACAACTTGCATAAGATGGAATATGGAAACTAGGCAAATAAGACAAAAATGGATTAATTAATGTCTAAGGTAGCTAACTATGGGTTGATTATTCTAACACCCCCCCTTAAGCCTGAATTATGAGTAAAATATAAGAAAATTCTAGGACCTAGCAACAAGGCTTAGTCACCCTTTACATACTACATGTCCATTTAACCAAGGAAAGAGGCAAAAACCCAGTGGGAAAAATCCTCCCTTAAAGATGGACAGTAAAACAAAATTTGAAAATCTTCTCATCACTCATGCTTCACAGCATGATCAAAAATCCCCAGTAGTGATTTGATATTGTTGAATGTCTTCTCACAAAAAAATTTAGTGAAGATATCTGCTACTTGTTTTGAAGATGAACAGAAGAGTAGGTGAATGGTGCCATCATGCACAAGTTGTCTGATGTAGTGCATATGGATCTCAATGTGTTTGGTTCTCTATCTCTGAACTAGATCATTGCATATTCGAATGGTAGTCTGATTATCACAATATATAGTAGTTGAGTATTCTGATTCGAATCCACACTCACCAAGTAACCCCTACAACCATAAACATTTAGTTGTTGCATTTACAACTCCTCTGTACTCTAATTCTGTAGATGAGAGTGCAATGGCACTCTGTTTCTTGCTTGACCAGATGATTGGTACTTCAACAAGCATGAACACATATCCTGATGTTGACTTTCAATCTGTGTTGTCACCTGCCCAATCACTATCAGTAAACCCAATCAAATCAAGATCAGATTTAGCTTTGTAGAAGATCCCATGAGTCCTTGTTCCCTAAACAAAGTTAAGGATCCTTTTGGATGCTCTCCAATGGATCTCATTAGGCTGAAGCCACACTTACTACATAATAAATATCAGGTCGAGTATGTGTAAGGTACAGCAAACACCCAATCAGTTGCCTATACAGTGTATTGTTTACCATAGGTGAAGAATCTACTTCTTTAAGCTTAACTCCTGAAAGGAAGGGAGCCTTTCTTGGCTTGCAATACTTCATGTTGAATTTGTTCAGAAAATCCAAGGCATACTTGGACTGATGTACTTTTATTCCATTTTTGGTTTGAGCAGTCTCAAGACCCAAGCACTGGCTCAATAACCCCAAGTCTGTCATTGAAAATGCATTGTTCATTGCATCCTTCAAGGAGGCAATTTCATCCTTTGAGCTTCCTGCAATGAGAAGGTCATAAACATACAAGACAATAATCATTAATGAACCATGAATCAGCTTCAAATATACATTATGATCTGACTTGCATCGAACAAAAGTCAATGATAGCAAAAAGCTATCAATCTTGGTATACAAGGCCCTGGGGGCTTGCTTAAGCCCATACAATGATTTATTTAGCCTACACACAATAGATGGATTAGTAGAAAATACTTGAGGCTGCTGCATGTAAATATCTTCATTAATATCTCCATTCAGGAAAGAACACTTCACATCCATGTGATGTACCTCCCACTGCTTCGAAGCTGCAATGGCTAAGGCTAGCCTGATGGAGTCCATCTTTGCCACTAGTGCAAAGGTCTCATTGTAGTCTATGACATGTACCTATGAGTAGCCCTTGGCTACCAATATTGAATTATATTTCAAAGGTGAACCATCAGAAGAAAACTTGGTTTTGTAAACCCACTTACACTGAACTAGCTTCCTCCCTGGGGGAAGATCAACCAGCTCCCAAGTGTTGTTCTTCTGGAGTGAGCTGAACTCTTATTTCATGGATGTTTTCCATCTTGGATCATTTTATGCATATTCATATGTCTTTGGGTATGATTCAACCATCATATAGCATTTCTCTGAAAACAAAGGATCTTTCATACACAGAACACTCTCAAACTGAGATCTAGTCCTCCTAGGATCATTAGGATTTCCAGCTAGTTCTCCAGCTGCATGAATGGTATTTTCTGCCCATTTTGGTCTTGTAGGACTGTTAGGATATGCAATTAAATCATAATTATCAGACATATCAGAATCAGCAAGTTCAACTATCTCTTCACTTACATTCAATGGTTCTGGTGGTGAAGAGGATTCTCCAACTTCCACTGCTGCTAGAGGCTCTTCTTGGAACTGAACACTCCTTTCAATGAAGGATTTGTTTGTGATAAAATTGATCAGTTTGTACCATTTTGAATCTTCAAAGTACCCAACAAATAGACACTCTTGGATTTGGGGCTGCAAAGGCTTCCTCTTTTCTGTTGGAATTCTAGCCCAAGCCCTTGAGCCAAAAATCCTGAAATGGGTCACATCTGGCTTGCGCCCACTTCATGCTTAAAAAGGAGTCATACCATCAAGTTTTTTATGAGGCACCCTATTCTAGATATATGCCGCACATTTTATAGCTTCATCCCAAAAATTCCGTGGCAAAGTCTTAGCCTCCATCATGTAGTTTGCCATCTCTTTCAGTGATCTGTTCTTCCTCTCAGCAACACCATTTTGCTGTGGTGTGTAAGGGATAGAATGCTGCATCTGAATACCTACATCTACACAATATTCAATGAACTCAGACTTGACATACTCACCACCATTTTCATATCTTAGGACCTTGAGTTTCCTCCCAGACTGGTTTTCAACCAAAGCCTTAAAGACTTTGAAGAGGCCAAAAACCTCAGACTTGTGTTTCAGGAAGTAAACCCAGCAATACCTGAAAAAGTAATATATGAATGTCAATGCATATTTGGACTAACTCATTGACATATGAGGAAATGGGCCAGAAACATCATTGTGGATCAACTCAAGAGGTGTAGAGGTTCTCTCATGACTAGCTTTCTCAAATGTATGCTCTGGGTGTTTTCCTAAGATGCAACCTTGAAAGACTCCTTTGGAAAACTTAATCTTTGGTAACCCTATGACCATTTATTTTTTACTAAGATCAGAAAGATACTTGTAATTAAGGTGGCCAAATCTTTCATTGCAAATCTTGCTTGCCTCATTAGCATGAATCAGAAGAGCAGAGGGGTTTGAGTAGGGTAGGAAGTGTGAGAACATGTATACCTTCGAAGTGTGATTTGCAACTCCTTTTGCAATGAATTTACCACTTGAGATCTCTGTGATCTCAACTTCATCAGGGGAGAATATGACCTTCTTTGGAGACCTTGTGTGGGTCATCTGATACACTGATAAGAGGTTAGAGGCAAGACCTAGAACATACAATACATTGCTGAACTTACCATGGTCAAGATCAATCCTCCCTTTGCCCAAACTTTTAGTGAGAGAGTCATCTCCCAGTAATATTGGTGGACCTTTCGACATCTCAAGTGAGGTGAATTCCTCCTTGGTCGAAACCATATTTCTTGAAGCTCCAGAATCAATGATGAAACTAGGTGAGCTTGTTGTGCCAGCAACCAATGCATGAACTCTCTCTCTATCTTCTGAATTTGATCCTCCTTTCCTCTTCTTTGAGCTATCAGGAAAGGAGATGCCATTCTTCTCCAGGAGTTGGGTCAGCATGTCAATTTGCTTCTTCATGCAGGAGCTTTTAGGATGATTTCCCTTACTGTAGTATGTGCACTTGCTCATTTCTCCTTTGTTCTTCTTCTTCAGGGGGTTCTTCTTGGAACCTTGGGGCTCCTATGGAGACTTGTTCTTGTCTCTCTTTTTCTTAGGTGGCTTCTTAGATTTATTCTTGCCTTTTTAATCCACCCTCGAATCTCCAGCAACCAGAGCTTGGTATTTGGAAGGTTTGATGGTGCCCATCATCACCAATTTTACTTGTTCTTGTGTGAGAGATTCCATGAAATCTGCAAGGCTAGGCATTTTCCAGGATTGAGCTGTCAACTTTGTGGCATGGAAGGTTGAGACAAACATTGAATAGTCAGGGCCAAGCTTTGAGAGTATGGCCAAAACCATTTGCTCATCCTTCTTTTCGATCCCACACTGTTTTAGCTGCAAAACAAGGGCTTTGAACTTGGAAAAATAGAGTTGCATGGATTCAAAGCTATTGGGACTTAGGGAGATCAATTCATTTTCAATTTAATGTCCCCTCATCTCATCTGTCTTACCAAAAATTTCAACAAGCTTCTCCCATACTTCATTTGGTGATGTTAATCCATCAAGATGGAAAAGGAGGTCTCTAGATATGCTCAGACACAATAGACCATGGGCCTCATCCCTCCTGTTGTGCCATTTAATTTTCTCTGCAGCTGCATTGGGCTCTGATTCTGTTGCCATAGTCAATATTTAGAGGCATTTCTCTCTCAACAGTATCTCCATCTTTTCTTTCCATTCAAAGAAGTTAAATGGATTCAAGATGATCTTCTGAGATTGATCCATAGCTCAGAAATTGTCCCTTCAGTCAGCAGAATGCTCCCACTCAATGATGTCGAACCTGCAATAACAAATTGGAAGGATATAAATTGATCTAAAAAGGCTCTGATACCATCTGGAAATTTAACCCAGGTGTTATAACAATTACACCCACAAAAATTGCCAATTACACATGCAAATTACACACAAAGGAGACTGAATATGGAGTAGAACACTAATCTGTATTGAATAAGTGTACAATAGCCAACCCTATGAAGTCATAGGCTGCCACAATAAATAATTACATGAGAGATTTGAATGCATAAGGATTCCATTCGAATTTGGTCAAAAGCAGGCTTACTAAATCTAAGCAAATCCCCCATAGGGTCATAAAGCAGTTTCCAAATTTGTCTAGGAGCTCTTTTATTGGAAAAATAACTTAGACAAGATAATAGATGATGGAAGGAAAACTCATACATGCTTTTATTAGGAGAAAAGAGTGGAGGATGATGAGGACAAAAAACAAGTTAACTTCACCTAGTCAAACTTTCCCAATTGCCTTAAAACTCAGCAAAAGCAGGAAATAAAGCAGAAAAAGTAGACATGTGCTAGGAAGGAAAAGAATAAAGCATATTTGATTCCAAGTGGTTTCCCAAGCGCTCCATGACTCAAATTTAGCAAGTTTGACCACTTTGGACATGTGGAGGACAACTTGGATAAGATGGAATATGGAAACTAGGCAAATAAGACAAAAATGGATTAATTAATGTCTAAGGTAGCTAACTATGGGTTGATTATTATAACAATGTTATCGCTATATTAGATATTTATAAACCACAATTTTCTGAAATCCCAATCACACCATTACTCTAATTCATTATTTCTCTTAACTTATTTATTCTAAATCAATGTTTCCATAGGAAACCTCCTTGTTTAAGTACATAGTGTTTTCATAATGTGACTAAAAAAGGTACCTCATCGTTCTATCAAGAAAATTGATTTCCATCCATTATATTATCTAAATAATATATAATGTATTTGTTAGTTTTTCAACATTTAAGCTAGCATTATGTTAAGATCTTTTCACTGAGAGAATAACAAGCACAGCAATCACATAAGCACATCACACGAGACAAGAGACACAAAGATTTTTAGGAGTGGAAACCATAAATGGAGAAAACCCCTCAACTTCCTCTAAGATAGTATCACCACAAGATGTGATCCCAAAACAGTAAGATGACTTCCCAACACAACAGCAGCCTTCTGTCTTCTGTCAAGCCAAAGTATTTCCTTCTCCAAAGGTGCACCACACTTGAGAGAGGAAGTGATGTAATTCACAAGTGATAAATAGAGAGACTCACACTCTCTATTTATATTAGTCCGTTCACTTGAATTACCATTTCACACGTAGGCTTGAACTAATAATTACTACTCGAGCCTACACCTTAATTAGTGTATAATAACTCAAGTGCCCCTAAACTATGGGGACTTACCTAATGACTTGATATGACTTGTTTACATTATTAATCCTCCTGATCGAAACATCGGGGCATGACCACATGACTCAAATACATAATAGAAACATCCTGGAATAAACATCGGGTTACAATATACAAAGAAGAATACATTCCGAAGTTACATATACATCAACACTCCCTCTTAACTAGGAAGGTATTCTTTCGACACAATTTTTCAGCACTGGTCTTCTTCTCTGTATCAACTGGATCATCTGAGTCATCTTCATCTTCAAGTCATCTGGATCTGGACCATCTCTCAATCTGGATCATCATAGAACATCATCACAGGATCTAGATCATCACTCGATCTAGATCATCATCACTGGATCTGGATCATCACTCGATCTAGATCATCATCTCTGGACTGGATCTGGATTATCACTCGATCTGGATCTGGATCTGGATCATCTCTCGATCTGGATCATCACTGCTGGATCTAGATCATCACTTGATTTGGATCTCTCGGAGTCATCATAACTGGATCTGGATCATAGCTCGATATGGATCTCCACTGGTCATCATCATGTGTGTACTATCTTCTCATAGGAAGTTCTACAAAGCCAGCCCTTTTTCATGCTGGTTGTAGGCCTACTCTCATGTAGGTCTTCGCCCAACACTTACATCTGACCTGCTCATCAGAAAGGCATGCCCAGCACTCACATCTGATCATGTAGTAAACTACAATCCCATCAGAAAGGCCCAGCACTCACATTCACCAGCATGGTAGGAACAATCAACTACCATCTGTGAAATGGCTCTGCACTTATATCTGACCTACTTTTCAGAAAGACACAATCCCATCCAGGCTAGAACCACATCCACTCACAATGATGAAAGAACTCTATTCTTTTCACCCAGGCTGGAACCACATCCACTCACAATGATGGGAGACTCTCATCCAGGCTGGAACCACATCTGCTCACAATGATGAGAGATTTTCTCACTTTCATCCAGGCTGGAACCATATCCACTCACAATGATGAAAGACTCTCATCCAGACTGGATCACATTCGCTCACAATGATGAGAGATTTATGCACTCACATCTGACCTGGTAGGAATTGAATCCTACACCCTCGTCAGAGTGGCCCCCAGTCCCTGAATGAGCTACCTGGTAACGGACCAGGTGCCTCCACTCTCCTTGAGAGTGGTAGTTTCCCTTACATATGTCCTACTCGACAGAATGGCCAGCACTCACATCTGTCATGGGAGGAACTTAATCCTTTAGCCATGACCAGAATGGCTCAGCCCTTACATCTGACCTACTCGTCAGAATGGCTCTCTCAGTCCCTGACTGAGTGTTCCTGGTAATTGACTAGGTGCCTCCATTCCTTGAATGGCAATTAGCACTCATATCTAACATGGAAGGAATTGAATCCTCTCACCATGACAGAATGGCTCAGCCCTTACATATAACCTGCTCGTCAAAATGGCTATGCATCTCAGCACTCATATCTGACATGGAAGGAACTGAATCCTCTCACCATGATAGAATGGCTCAGCCCTTACATATAACCTGCTCGTCAAAATGCCTATGCATCTCAGCACTCATATCTGACATGGAAGGAACTGAATCCTCTCACCATGATAGAATGGCTCAGCCCTTACATCTGACCATGGAAGGAACCAATCCTCTCACCATGTCAGAATGGCTATGGGCCTCATCACTGTCTCTTGGAAGGAACCTCG
>LPNX011046170.1:0-85461 GCA_001517045.1 Pseudotsuga menziesii | reverse complement strand
GCACTCATCATATTATTCTTCAATTTGAAATGTCGTCACTTGCTATTCGGAACAAGTCTTCATTCTTCTTTGCTTGTAGGCGATTATGTATGCGGTCTTTCCTACGAGTAAAATGCAATTGTATTTCATAAGGAATATTTATACTGGCAAACACTTATGCATAAATATATGATCATGCAACTACTTTAGCCAATACAACATTCATCCATATCTCATTGAAACTTTCTAGATGCCTTCCATCTCTACCAGGACAACATTGAGATTGTGCACTAATCCAATATGTCAACAAAGAGGTTTCATTCTAGATAAGTAGCAATGGAGAATTTGTATAGCCCCATGAGCCACTTACCCATCACATGCATATTAGTAGTATTCTGTCATTAATGCAAACATCCTATTATGCATAATACAATAACTGAATATAAACAAATGCATAACAAAATAATATAAAGAAATGACAATTGAATACTTATCTTTATTTGTTTCGAGGGTATACTCCTTCTTGAGTCTTCAGCTTCATCATATTCTTCATTCATGATAGCATCGTTTCTTATCCGAGTGTTGAGGTGGATAAGAGGTTCTTCAAGAGTTGAGTTCTTCATATTCCTCATTGCTTGAGGGATATTCTTTGGATGGAAAGAGCTTGATCTTCAGTTGTTCCCACCTTCTCTTCTTGAGCTTCTCTTTCTAGAGTCTATTGAAAGTAATCACTTCCTTTTGGAACACATTCCTTGAATGAAAAAATTCCATGATGCTGGGAGGCCATTCAAGGTGGCCATCACCACTTCTGCATTCTTCACCGCTTCAAGTTGTTCTTGATTTGAAAGACTCTTATGACTGCATGGTCTCTGCATTCTGGAACTTCACATTCTTCAACTGGTTTCTTTAGGTCATATTCTGATTTTGTTCTTTCCTTCAAATAGCTTGAAATTCTGGAAGACCTTAAACAACTTTGCTTGCAATAATTAGTGCTCTGTAATGCACATGTGCAAGCCTTCTATGCCAAAGCTCATTTGGCTCTACTATGTCATGGATCAAGGCTTGTTCTAGATATCCCTTCAATTTGTACAAGCCTCCTTCGTGTTCTTCAATCACTACCAGATCATCGATAGTATTTCCTTTTGGCCACATGATGACTTGACCATCTATGAATGCAACCTGCATTCCAAATTCTAGATTGTATGAATATTCCCCACTACCTTTTATTGGATATTGGTAGTCATCTACTAGTTTCACCTTGTGAGGTGATTCATGTTCTGATAGTCTTACAAAGGATTCCTTGAATCCCATCATATGTTTGGAAGCCCCACTGTCAATAAGCTAATCATCACTTCCATGAGTAATGTTACATGTGAGAGATGATATCAGAACATATTCATCCTTGCTTGAAGAATATTCACTTTCATATCTGGATCTCTTTCTGGACGGTTCATCATCCTCTGCAGCATGAGCATGATGTCTTCTTTGGCCTTAACCAAGTTCTTCTTGAGAAAGGATTCTAACCTTGTCTCCCTCTGAAACTGGAACCTCTATACTCATGTAGGTGTCCAATCCATTTTCTTCAGAGAGATCATATACTTCCAGGCTTGGAATTTTTCAACTTCCCCAACCTTGTCACCAAGCTGATGTGATATATCATATTGAAATGAGAACCTCAAATGGAAATAGCAAAGGATTAGATCTTACTGATTTGAGGTGTCCGTCCTTGTCCCGGAGTTCGCTGATCTAGGGTTTCTCACAGAAACCCTAATTTTAAAAACTTGGAACATTTCAGTCTGATTGGATAAATAGATATATCTCTTCAAATGGAGCTGTCCAATGTACTCCTTTTCTGAAAACAGTGGAGGGAAGCTCCCGGAACAGGAAGCCCTAATTTTCTGATTTCTTATGCAGAAATTCCTGTTACTGTTTCTCTGATGTCTCTGAAAGTACTGCTCCTCTATGTCTGAAATTTTGCACTGAGGTAACCCCACATGTCCCTGATCCAACACCATAGGTTTCATCAGAATTGGTTTCACCATTTTGGATTTATGAGCCTTTTCCCAAGGTGACCTGTTACAGGACTGTTTAGAACAGCGAAGTTGAACGGCATGCCACGTGTCACTGGTTCATATTCTGAGTCTGAAATTAGGACCACAGAAATTAAAGTCCATGCCATTTTTGGAACATTTTTAGTAATTCCATTTGGACCTCTGTATCCCAATATATTGCAGATCTCCCCAGGTGTCCTGTTTATGGATGATTTCTGGAAGAGGATGGAACCCTAACGTGGAGAGATCATATCTCCCAGAATATAGCGAATCTAAGGCTGATATTTGGACACAGGATTATTCATGATGTTGTATTTGGCCCCTACAATTTTCAGCTTCTGAGACTTCGCCAATATCAGAATATAGTTACTGTACCAAAACTTAGCAGTTTTAGTATTTAGGGTTTCTCCTAGCTTAGGGTCAAACTAGGGTTTGACTTTCCCGAAGTTTCACCCAACCAAATTTATTCATACAGGTCTCTAAAATTCGGTTTTGATGAGGATAAAAATCCTATGGTGGTCTCACTCAAAAATTCCTCTTCTGTAGAAATCCCTAATTTCCGCATCGAAACTGAAAATGCTTGAAATTGGATTACACATCGACAGAGAGATGCACCCTTCAATGGAGAGTCGTCCTAGCATACTTTTGCTGAAAATATGTGGAGGAAGATCCAAAAAATAGGAATCCCTAGTTCCTGTAGCTGCACAATTTATTCTTCTCAGGTTAGCTCTGATACCATGTTAGTTTTTCAACATTTAAGCTAGCATTATGTTAAGATCTTTTCACTGAGAGAATAACAAGCACAACAATCACATAAGCACATCACAAGAGACAAGAGACACAAAGATTTTTAGGAGGGGAAACCATAAATGGAGAAAACCCCTCAACTTCCTCTAAGATAGTATCACCACAAGATGTGATCCCAAAACTGTAAGATGACTTCCCAACACAACAAAAGCCTTCTGTCTTCTGTCAAGCCAAAGTATTTCCTTCTCCAAAGGTGTGCCACACTTGAGAGAGCAAGTGATGTAATTCACAAGTGATAAATAGAGAGACTCACACTCTCTATTTATATTAGTCTGTTCCCTTGAATTACCATTTCACACGTAGGCTCGACCTAATAATTACTACTCGAGCCTACACCTTAATTAGTGTATAATAACTCAAGTGCCCCTAAACTATGGGGACTTACCTAATGACTTGATATGACTTGTTTACATTATTAATCCTCCCGATCGGAACATCAAGGCATGACCACATGACTCAAATACATAATAGAAACATCCCGGAATAAACATCGGGTTACAATATACAAAGAAGAATACATTCCGAAGTTACATATACATCAACATTATTTGTGAAGCCTTAGCTTGTTTCTAACTTCATTAGGCTCTGCCATTCCAGCTTGATATGCTTTCCAAGAAAAATAAATTATACATTGATTATCATGATAGATAGGCACAGTCTCTAACATCTAATGATCCAAAAATCACTTATGAGTAACAAATTTGATACACTACAAATCTACCCTCATATCTAAATAGGAAAGAAATTGTCTTTAATGAAAGTACTAAATTTTTTCCATTTATTCATTGATGGTTCCTACTCAATCACCTAGGTAATAACATAAATTTTCATAAGTTTATATATTGCATTTTATCTTCAGCTGATAGGAATATATTCTTATCTCTTCGCCAAAACTTTAATCATATTAAAATTTACTTCTAGTTGTAATTAATGTTTCTAGTCAAGGGCATCATCATCACTTGCATAGGGGTTGAGGTTGATCATTATCATTATCACTTTACAATATTCAATATATAAATAACTTTTGGAAGTGCTTTAGTCCAACTTGGCTTCCTTTCTTGGTTAGATTTGTCTTCTTAGAGGGAGATTGAACTTGACGCATGAGGCATATTACACCTAGTCTACTTCTTAGGCCTCTTGGTTAAGATTGAGGATATAACATTCTTGTTTTTTATACCATGCATGGGGTCAATCGAGACATAATCAAAATTTATCTAGGTCACCTAAGTCTCCATATTTATAATTCTACTTTCCAAATTGGATTTCCCTTGACTCATTGCCTTATTGGTTATCTCACATTCATTGTCCTTCAAATGGTTTATTTCTACATCATACCCAAATATCAACATTTTGTATAACTAGTGTTTCCCCTTCATGTAGTTTACTTAGTCTTATGGTATTCCTTCTTCAATTTTAAGAAACACAATTTGGTTGCTATCATGGTATATAATAATTCAATTTATGTGAAGTGAATTCACAAGCTCAAAATAAGCTTGTCGGAGTAATCATTGTTGTTGTTGTTGTTGTTGTTTAAGAATTTCACAATCATTCCTGAACATGACCACTAAAGTACATGAATTACTCAACATTGGTTTACATATATGGAAACTCCTAAACGGTATACTATAGCTATATTCCTCTAAATGAGCAATTATCCTTATAAATTTTAAATTTACCTAAAGTTCGTCTATACCTAAGATAGCAACACCACGGATTTTAATTAATGACCCCAATCTCTATTATTTTGTAGCCAACCAAGTTCAATGTGCACTTGTTCAATGATTCGACGCATAATCAATAAGTGAATCAACTCAACCATTACATTGTCTGATCGAAACAAAACAAAATCCCTTATCATACATCATGATACATTAAGGTTTAACATCAAAAGTCGCAAGTAAGATGGTATGCCCTAAATGCATGTCATCGCATCATCCTTGTGGTTTATGTAGACGACGATGATTATATGCTACTATGGGGCCACCCCATCGTGATTCCCCACATGAAACCTCTTATGTCACTTAATTTTCCTTAATTTTAATTTAATTAGAATCGCCTCTTAACCTTCTAACTAATTTGATGTAACTTGCAATTTAAACCTATAAGATTTATAACAATTAAATTATAAATCTAACTAATTTAAAAGATCCAACCCTAAATATATATATTTGTTTAAAAAATCAAATTTTAAACCATAATCATTTTTTTGAAATAGGTTAAGTCAATTATAAGTTAATTTAAAATTGGTCTAAATTTAAATATTAATGAGATTTAAATTTAATTATTTATTCTTATTAAGAAAATTATTTCAACTATAAGAAATACCTTAGGTAAATGTAATGAAATACTGCACGATTTTTACTCCCACCTAGGTATATGATTATGCCTATATACTCAAATTTTGATTAAATTTGATTAATTTATATTAAATTAAATTAATTAGATAATAATACACTTTTAAAATTGTGTTTTAACCTAATTATGTTCTTAGTCCTTGCATGTACATGAGGTGAGGCCTGCATGAAGGACATGCATTGGTCTCACCCACCAAGTCACCCACCGAGTCAATACAACGTTCTCCCCATGACCCCAGGTATCATAGTGACATAGGGTGGGAAGTACATCCATCCCTCTCAACATCCTGAGTCTATACCCTATTAAAACCATTCTTTGCTGCTATCAGGATTATTAGATTATGTCATCGTATCATCATTTTTGGTCGCTACGGTTTACAGCATAACAAGTAACTATTCCACATATGATATCAAGTATTCAACTATCACGTAGCGCCAATGTCCTGTGGGTTAGTACTTCACAAATACACATGTATAACAAGTAATATCACTGGATAATCAATTGATCACATCCTCATCCTCATCATTATTTCATGTACTAATTTAATTCATCATAGGTACACACTACATATAATAATTCAATTGGTCACATTGTAACATGGTATCCACGTACCACATCATATACTTTACATTTGATAAAGGAAAACATTTCAACATATACTATCATCGTAAAATATAGTAATCCTATGATAATCAACACATCATAACCGCATAAACATAGCAACATAATAATCTTGGTGACATCGTAAACATAGTAACATCATAATCACAATGTCATAATAAACATAGTAACATCATAATCTTGGTCCCATCACATCGTAAGTAAGGTTACTCAACCGAGCAATGTTAATAAGCAATAAATTGGAGTATATCAAACTCAAAAATAAGCCTAGTTGAAATATGGGGCATTACAATTATTCAAATCCAAAGTTTCGACGAGACAATACTTTCAAATGTGTAGAGTGGCAAAAAAGGTGCCACGTGGCACCACTGGAATGGTTCCTAGTGGCCAGTATGGCAGTGATATGACACGCCTTGGAAAGTGACATGTGGAAGATGAGGATTGACTCAGCATATTTGTGGCAACCAATTGGCATTTGAATGGCCCAGATGTCGACCAATCCAAAATCGCCACATTGCAGCATCCAGTTGGCCACTACACTATTTTGTTCAACAAAAGAGAGGTGGAGGTGATGGGAATTGAACTCATACACAACAACCCAATGCCTTCAACAACCCACCTATTTATGTTGCTTCATAAGCAGATATAAATTATTTTATTTATGTTTGGTGGGTGGGATTTTAATTAGAACAAGTGAAATTAGCAGCAAAGATGCTTATACCTGCCTTAAGAAATGGTTTAATCTAATAATTTAAAAATATTTTAATTTAATAATTTAAAAATGTTATACTTTAATAGTTATTTTTAACCCAAATTTAATGTCATAATTTAGAAATGTTTTGATCTAATAGTTAAAGTTAAAGTTAATATATAGGCCAAAGTTAAATTTAAAGTTTCACATGAAAATAATTGGATAATAAATAATAAATCATAAGAAAATGTCATTGTCATCTAGAAAAATCAAAACTGTATTAAATATTTAATGTTGAAGATAGTAATTGTGTAATAATTTATAGAGATTCTATAAAATTTGCATTTCTTTACTAACAAAATTTTACCAAAATAAAATATAAGTTTTTCTATTAACAATAAAAAGGCTAAATAAAGTATTAAACTTTGGTAAATCTCTAGTATCACATGTTATCTTTAGTTCCCCATAGAATTATCACATGCTATTATCACATGTTATTTTTAAAGCTTTTGATAAGGGTTGAAAAGTGGGTTTGTTATTACCCAACGAATATAGCATATGCCATGAGTTAAAAAGGTTTTTGTGGTTCTTGTAACCACATCTTATAGCTTCCATCGAACTTTGGATAGATGTTATCTCGTGGTCCATTATAGAATATTATTACAAACATTATGGGAGGCAATATTCTAGTATTGCCAAAGAGGGGATTGCATTATGTTTTGTGTGCCTACGTAAGGCCAAGGAATTAGCCATGGTGGTTGTAACAAAGCTTTTAACGGGATGTCAATCAAATTTAAGGCCAGTGGGAGTAAGTGAAACCACTTAGCCCAAATTTAATCTGACATATATATATATTGTTTTATGTTATTAAAAGCCAAACAACTGTAACTAACTCTATAATTGGGACTCATGGGATAAATTTCACTAAGAGATCTCTTATATAAGCCCAAGTTGTTTTCATTGTAGGGGGGATACATTATGGGGAGAGAATCCCATTGGAGAGAAAATTCTTTGGATACATGGGAGAGAGCACTTTGGAGAGAGCACTAGTGGATATTTTATGTTTTGGAGATCTAATTTCGTTTCACATAAGTCTTTATCTAGTCTAACATGTGAGAAGAGAGGGAAGTGGTTATTGCGGCTCATGTAAGGCGAAGGTGGGCATATTTGTAGCCGATTTTCACCACTTTTGCAACATGGAGTCCCTAGTGTAGCCAATTCATGGATCCAGGTAGTAGGATTTACCGTTCTCCAACCATTGAGGTATAATGATGTATTTTTCCATGTACTTGTAAAATATTTGTTGAGATTATAGAGAGGCCTTCCCATTGAAGAAGTACGCCCAGAGATGTAGTCCAACCTTGTAAAAACTTCGCTATCAAATTTGTGTTCTCATTTATTTATGGTGTCTTCTTGTTTTGGATTTTCTTAATTATTGTGCACCATTTATGTTTTTAATGCTATTTTAGAATCAATCCATGATAAGTATTAGAATGAAAATATTGTGATCATGTGGTATCAAAGAAAGATTCTATGACTTTGGATTGTGAGTGTGAATGTTAACCAAGACCAAGCTCAAAAGAGGAGATAATGAACTAGTGCCTTATGACCCCGAGGTTGGACATGCGCAAGAGGAAAATAGATGGAATATGCAGAATTTCACATTGAGCTTGAGAAATATTTCCATAAGTCCTTCTAGCAAATGGAAGATCAAGTAGAACAATTGTTTATAGATTATCAAGAGAGGGTGACAAAGAAGGAGAGGAAGAAGAAGAAGGTAAAAGTAGAAGATGAAGCTTTAGTAAATAAGGAAGATGGGGAAGAGCCTATTGAAACTCTATCTCCATCCTCAAGTTCAAACTCTTCTTCTTCCTCCTTCTCTCATCATTCTAGTTTTCGAAAGCTAGCGCCCAAGAAGCCATTGTTATAAAAATGATGTAAAATTTGATTTGTCCATGTTTAATGGAGAATGCAATGCATATAAATTTAACAATTGGATAATACAAATCAAGGTTTATTTCCATGTGAAGCACATTGAAGAAGAAGATGTGAAGGTTCAATTGGCATCTCTCTAATTATTTGGTATCGCTCTCGTATGTTGGGAGAGAAAGCTTCAAAAGGGTAACAAGCACAATGGTAAACCTCTCTCCTCATGGTTTGAATTTACTTCTACATTGAGAAAATTGTTTTACCCATTGGGTTACATTCAAAAGGATATTATGGAATGGAAAATTTTGAGGCTAAGTAAGGGTCAAAATGTTCAAAGTTTCACATAAGAATTCAGAAAAAAACGCTCTTGAATTGAATGTGACTTTAGATACTTTGATGAAATACATTTGTGCACTTCCCTATTATATTCATCATACATTGTTATTATTGAATGATGTTAATATAGATGAAGCAAGTGTACAAGCAACACACATTGAATGTAGGGGAATATATGTACAAGATGACAAGCCATTCAATCCTCAAGAAAACCATTCCTAGGAAAGGACAAGGGAAGGAGAACAACTACATCAAAGAGAGAGAAGAAATGTCTCCACTGCACTCATTGTGAGGCAAATGGTTATGAGGAGGATCATTGTTGGAAGCTGCATCGACATTTAAGATCAAAGAAGTTTTTTGGTAAGGGGAAGAAGAAGATTGTTGCTACAACTCAACATGTATTGGGATCTGATTTAGGTGATGAAGACTCGATCACTTTAGTTGGTCTAAAAGGTAAAATTTCCTTTCATGCTAGTTCAAGTTCTACACATGCCTCTCATGATTATGGAAGAATGAGTGAATTGTTTCACATAAGAGTTATTACAAAACATACAAAGATTGAAACACTATTTGATTCAAGTTCACAAGTAAATTTGATTTCTTGAAATATTGTGAAGAAGTTGGGACTAACCACAATACCTCATCCCAAAATGTACCCTTTAAGTTGGGTGAATGAAAATTCAAAACTTCAAGTTACCAAATAGTGTAGAGTGAGGTTTTCTATTTCTTCTAAACCGGTAGACAAGGTTGATTTGGATGTATGTGGCATTGTACTTGGGAGTCCTTATCTTTATGATATAAAAGTTATCTTCTTCCAATAAGAGAACAAAAACCATCTCACAAATGATGGGGTGGACTATATTGCTAGATATCACAACATGAAGGATAACTCATCACTTATTAGTGTAGGTTCAATGCAGAGAATTATGAATGCTAACAAGAATCTTGTGCTTACAACCATAAAAACAAAATATCATGGTAAGTCTCATGGCGGTTTTGGTCCTTGTTCTAACAATGAAGTGCTTGAGATGGGAGAATCCTCTCAATGGGGAGGAAAGAAACAAAATGCTTTCAACGTATTGGAAGAGAAGATCAGTCCACCCTAGCATCATCCTTTCTAGATCCTCAATGGCCATTTAAAGTGAATAAGTTTGTCCTACAAGACAAGCTACACTATCTCTTGTGTATACTTTGTATTCTTCCTCTTGATAACATACAAGATTATACTTCTCATGTGATTGGGAATTTTGGAATTGTAGTACATTTGTATCAGATAAAAATCATGAATGTAAAGGGGTGTGTGATATGCTTTTGTAATCCCACTGATGGAGAAATGTGGTTTTACACACCATTTCTTATTTCTTCTCATCCTAGGAATAATATCTTCATGGTAATGAGATTAACTATGTCAAAAGTGGTCCATTTCACTTGAAATATTAAGTAGGTACAACAAGCATTCTAGGAGCATTACAAAGCTAGGTGGATTGAGAAGAAAGTGAGGGAGAAATCCCCTCACCTATTTGTTTACTAATAATTATTTTGGAGACCCAAAAGCTTCTCAATATGGAGGCATGATCTGGGAGGATCTAAAAAGGTAAAAATTTCAAACTCATCAAATATAAGAAAAAATAGTACCACTACAAAGAGCTCACCGAAATTATTTTGACGGCATTCGCTTCACCTCGATCGGACTCCGGATGTGAAAGTTATTCAACTCTGAAGTTTTGGAAAAATAATACTTTCAACTATGAACAGTGGAAAAAAGATGCCACATGGCACCACTAGAAGAGTGTAATGTGACATGTATGGCACTAACATGGCATGTCTTGGAAAGTGATATGTGGTATATGAGGATTGACTTAGCATCTCTGTGGTAAAAAAAATGGCATTTGATTTGGCCGAGATGTGGACCAATACGAGGCCACCATGTGTAAGCATCATATTGGCCACTACACGGTGGCACATCTAATTGGCAAGTGATATGTGGCATGTGAGACTTGACTTAGCATCTCCATGGCAGGAATTTGATTGGGCCCATATTCTGACCAATACGAGGCCACCATGTGGAAGCATCCTATTGGCCACTACACGGTGGCACATCTTGGAAAGTGATATCTGGGATATGAGACTTGAATTAACATCTCCATGGTAGGAATTTAATTGGGCCCAGATGCTGACCAATATGATGCCACCATGTAGCAGCATATTATTGGCCACTGCACTGTTTTTTTCAATAAAAATACTAAGGAAGCGACAATAATTGAACCCACAACTCCTACACATCCATAACAACTCCTTCACCCATCCATGCACATCCTTGGTAAGCTATAGAAATCACTATATTTTAGTTCAGTGGGCATAGTTTTAATCAAAAAAGAGGCAAGAGCCTGCGGGTTTGACCCTGGGTCTCCCAGCCATTATGCCACCTCACAATCCTATCATTAGCGCCCCCCACAGAATTAGCACATGCTAATTTAAAAACTTTCGACAAGGGTTGCAAAGTGGGTTTGTTATTACCCAACAAATATAACATATGCCATGTGTTAAAATTTTTGTTGTGGTTCTTGTAACCATATCTTATAGTTGCCATCGAACTTTGGATATGGGTTTTGCCTTAATCGATTATAACATATGGTTACAAACTAGGAGGTCATGCATTGGTATTACCAAAGAGGGGGTTGTATTATGTTTTGTGTGTCTATGTGGTTGTAGCAAATATTTTAATGGGATTCCAACCAAATGTAAGGTGAGTGGGAGTAACAAAAGGTGAAACCGCTTAGCTCAAATTTAATGTGGTATAATCTATATGTTGGTTTATGTTTTTAAATGTCAAATAGTTGTAATTAATCACAAAAATGAGACTCATGGGTTACATGTCACAAAGGGTGGCTTCTTATATATAATCCCAAGCTATTTGCAATGTAAGGGTACTTAATTATGGGGAGAGAACACCATTGGAGAGAACATTATTTGGAGACTTGGGAAAGAGAACTTTGAAGAGATCACTTGTGGATATTTTAGTTTTGGAGATCTAAGTTCCTTTGGCATAAGTCCTTATGTAGCATTCCATGTGAGCAGAGAGGGAAGTGATTGTTGTGACTCATGTAAGGTGAAGATGGGCCTATTTGTAGTCAATTTTCACCATCTTTGGAATTTGGACTCATTGCTGTAGTTAGTTTGTGGATCCAAGTAGCGAGTTTTACCATTCTCCAACCATTGAGGTATAATGATGTATTTTTCCATGTACTTGTAAAAGATTTTCTGAAAATATAGAGAGGCCTTCCCATTGAAGAAGTAGGGCTAGAGAGGTAGTCCAACCTTGGACAAACTCCATTATTAAATTTGTGTTCTCACTTGTTTATGGTGTGTTCTTCTTTTGGATGTTTTTCATGCTCTTTTAAAATTAATCCATGATAAGTATTAGAATAAAAAGATCTGGATTAAACCATTGCTAGGATTGCAAGATACATCCTAACCAATGATGTGGAAGATTCTATTTATGACCCACCAGAAAAGAGAGCCATAAGTTTTGAAAGTGGGATTGAATTGAATCCATGAAAGTATTGAGTGTGGTGCTATGTATTTATGATACATGCAATCCTACCACAAGGCTGTGTGAGATGAACCTCCAAACATTTTAGTGACCAATGCTTGTGAGAATAGAGAAATGTATTTTAATCCCCAACCCCTTAAGCCTTTGGGCTTGCACAAAATCTTCCCATTTGCATAGTGGAAGACCTATCTTCTCCTTGTTTGGTCTAGAATAAATATATGATGTACAAAGTTTTCTTATCTTGCTTATTACTGTTTTTGGAATTTATGCTAAAGACATCAAGTAGAATGGAATAAATTCAATAACACTTTTCATAAGTGTTAATCATCTGAATAGAGAGATCCATCTATGATACTAGAGATCAATTATTTTACTGATCTTTTTTGTCAACCAATGTTAATCCTCAACCCTATAATCATATGCTTTTAGAAAAAATTCAAGTATTTGAAACATGAGTCAACTGGATTCTCAGGGAACAGAAGAAGAATAAGAATCAATACTTTGAGATATTGAGGAATGTGAACGAAATAGCTGAATGATTTTTTAAAATTTATCTCCATACATGTGCCTGATGAAAAAAACTTTAAAATTTTATCCAAGCATTTTCCCTCTCAGATGGAGACTTTCCTAAATATAAGGATATCATCCATGAGCAGTACCTTATAAATGAAAAGTATACCTACAATTTTTACCCTATTGAGGATTCCATTTGATTTTTCATTATTAATGAATCTATTAAGTGCACCAACAATGATGAAGAAGAGTAATGGAGAAAGCGGACATCCTCGTTGAAGGCCTCAAAGATAGGGGAAATACAACCTATAAGGCAAGGATGAGACGCAAATAGAGCCAATTGATCTCATCAAATTCCTTTGATAGGTCGATTTTAAGCATAAAGGAAGGATGAGATTTGGTTTTTATGGAGAGTAAGCTACCCTAACTGCATCATGTATGATCATGTGATCTAGGAAGCTAAACTGCTTGAAATATATGTTAGAGGAAATTATATGCTTGATTCTTTGGGAAATGACCTTTGGGATGAGTTACTAAACGAAACCGTAAAAGGATATTGAATGATATTTATCAAAACCTAAAGGGGACTTGTTCTTGGGGATATTATCTATTAAAGTGGAGTTAAGGGGAGGATGTATTTTACTTGAGATATTGGATTCTTTAGCAACTGCAACAATATCATTAGCCATTAGATCCTAGAAGTGGATGTATAAATTTGACGTCCACCCATCAAGTCCTGAGAATATTCTTGCTTGTAAAGTGAGAAGAGCACTATGAATTTATGTTTTAGAGACGGAATTTTGTAACTCCACTTTTCCTTCATCCATTTGAGAAGTCTTTCTTTTTCATTTTCTAGCTTATAAATTTCATCCAAAGTGGCTTGGTCCACCTAAGGACTTGCTATGATTCAAGTTTCCTCGAAATCTAGTCCTAAATGGATAAAAGGTTTCTTTCATCATTTTAGAATATTTTCTTCACCCAACTCTTAGTTAGGCCTTTCATTTTGATAAGGTTCATTTGGAAGGATATCATGGGCAGGATTATTGGGGAAGCCTTCATGAATTCCCCACACAATGAAAATCCTTATTATATGTTTTAGGTGTAATCTATCCTTTCAATTCTTACTTGATAATGATTGATCCATATCTAGTAGAACCTTAGATTCCCTTTATCAGTAGCTTTTTATATTCTCATCACCGTCAAGACATGGTTATTCATCCACGAATCATCGATGAAGGTCCCTCCACCTTTGTTATGTCCAACCATGTCTTGCAAAGGCTTACTTCCCCACAATTTGTGCCATCTCTTATGACGTTGCACACCTATGATGGTCATGCCACTAAACCACAAGGTCTCCTCTAGAACATTATGATCAAGTTAGCTAGGAAAAATACCTTGATTGACATTGATATTGTGAATGCCTAGTTAGACTATAGCCTCCTCGTTAGGTGTGGATACATGTATACTATGAAGGGATTTTCCTCTATGTTTTTTAGGCTTATGATGTCCCCCCATTAAGGGAATATTGTAAAATTGGATCAATTGAATTATTAAAAACTCGAGGGAATAAATTGTCCAAATCATGTCCTACCTATAGTTGATAGTAGACTTGGAAGTTCATCCATCTACTCACTTACAAGTGTTAGTTGGTGTTATTTTTTCAACATTAAGCTAGCATATCATTAGGATCTTTAAACTGAGAGAACAACAAGCACACAAATCAAACACAAGAGACAATAAACACAGTGTTTTTCCTCGGGGAAACCATAAATGGAGAAAACCCCGCAACTTCCTCTAAGATAGAATCAACACCAAAGTGAAACCCAAAAATAGTAAGACAATCTCCTGACAGCAGTAAGCTCTTTCCTCTTGCCCTAATGTCTTTCTCTTCCTCAACTATGCACTACACTTGAGTGTGTATGAGATGTGTGCTAAATAGAGAGTCTAGCTCTCTATTTATACTAATCCTAATATGACTAAAACCCTACTAGGGCTGACCCCAGTAGGAGAGTCTAATAACCCTAGTGCCCTGGAACTACGGGGAATTTAACCCTTAGACAATAGGAGGGTTACCCACAATGACTTAACATGCCTTGTTTACATTATTGATTCTACCAATCAGAACATCGAGGCATGAAATGACACAAGAACATCCCGGAATAAACATCGGGTTGCAATAGATGAGAAATACAAGTGAATACATTTCGAAGTTACAATTACATTAACACTCCCTCTTAACTAGGAAGGTATTCTCTCGACAAAATTTTCATCACTGGTCTTCTTCTCTGGGTCTTCTTGTCATCTGCATCTTCAAGTCATATTTGTCTCTGGATATGGATCATCACTCAATATGGATCATCTATAGCATCATTCCTAGATCTGGATCATCCCTCGATTTGGATCATGTCTGGAGCATCATATCTGGATCTGGATCTTCCCTCGATTTGGATCATCTTTGTTGGATCATCAATACTGAATCTTCATAGGTGATATCTCATAATTCTTCTCATCATAGGAATTTCTACAGAGCCAACCCTTTTTCATGCTAGATGTAGACCTACCCACCATGTAGGTCTTCGGCCAACACTTACATTTGATCATGTAGGAACCAACCTATAATCATATCAAAAAGGCACACCTAGGACTCACATCTGACCATGTGGGAACCAATCACACAACCTTGTTAGAAAGGCCCAGCACTCACATTTGACACATGCGAGGAACCAATCCAAAATGCATGTTCAAAAAGGCTCAACACTTATATTTGACACATGCGAGGAACCAATCCAACATACATGTTCAAAAAGGATCCGCACTTACATTCAACACATGCAAGGAACCAATCCAACATGCATGTTAGAAAAGGCTCTGCACTTACATTTGACACATGCGAGGAACCAATCCAACATGCATGTTCAGAAGGGTTTGCACTCACATTTGATCAAGTAGGAACCAATCCTACAGTCATATCAAAATGGCCCCCAGTGCCAGACTGAGTTACCTAGTAACTGACTAGGTGCCTCCATTCCCAGAATGGCAGTTGCCCTTACATCCATTCTACTTGATAGAATGGACAACACTCACATCTGACATGGGAGGAACTTAATCCTTTAACCATGAGAGAATGGCTCAGCCCTTACATCTGACCTACTCATCATAATGGCTCTCTCAGTCCCAGACTGAGTGTTCCTGGTAACTGACCAGGTACCTCGATTCCAAGAATGGCATTCAACACTCATATCTTACATGGAAGGAACCAATCCTCTCACCATGACAGAATGGCTCAACCCTTACATCTGACAATGGAAGGAACCAATCCTCTAACCATGTCAGAATGGCTATGGGAATCATCACTTTCCCTTGGAGGAAACCTCGATCTGGAGAACACCAAGCTTCTCCCTGAAGTACTCAAACTTCACCCTAGCTAATGGCTTCATCAATACATCAGTTATCTATTCCTCCATCGCAACATATTGGAGCTTCATTACTCCCCTCTGCACCATATCCCTGATATAGTGATACTTCATCTCAATATGCTTTGACTTGTCATGGAACTTTGGATTCTATGAAAACTTCACGCAACTCCGGTTGTCACAATGTATACAAGTATCATCCATCTGGAGATCAAATAAATCAGAGAGTAGCTTCCATAGCCATATTGCCTCACAACTAGCTGAACAAGCTGTGACATACTCTGCTTCAGCTATACTCAGTGCCACATAGGATTGCTTCCTGCTAAACCAAGAGATCACACCTGATCCCATATTGAAGCAACACCCTGAAGTGCTCTTCCTATCGATGGCACTGCCTGCCCAATTTGAATCAACATAACCCTCTAGGTTAATATTCTGATTCACCTCGTACTTGATCCCATAATCAATTATACCCCTCAGGTACCTCAGAATATGCTTTGCAGCAATCAAGTGAACATTTCTCAGATTTGTCAAGAACTAGCTCAAGGTGTTCACAGCAAAGAAAATGTCTAGTTTCATGTCCGTCAGATACATCAAGGACCCAATCATTTGTCGATACATCATAGCATCAACCGTATTTGATTAAGCATCACTTAATGGCTTCAGGTTCAATGCCATAGGTGTGGCCATAGGCTTACAGTCCATCATCCCAAACCTCTTGAGGATCTCTACTGCATACTTCCCTTGTTCGAGGGAGATTCTATCCGCATTCTGCCACACCTCCATACCTAGAAAATAATGCATCATACCCAAGTCCTTCATTTTGAACTCGACAGCAAGCTTTCTCTTTGTATTAGCAATCAACCCATCCATACCTATTACAAACAGATCATCTACATATAGTAGAAGCATCACTGGGTTTCCATATTCAACCTTGTAGTAAAGGTTGGAATCTGCTTTACTCTTGGTAAAGCCCAAACTGGATAGAAAGCTGTCAATTCTCCCGTACTATGTCCTAGGTTCCTATTTCAAACCATACAGGGATTTCTTCAGTATGCACACATGAGACTCCCTGTCATGTGTCTCAAAACTGAGTGGTTGTTCTACATACACTTCCTCTTCCACTACACCATTCAAGAAAGCAGTCTTGACATCCATTTGGTGTATCTTCCATTTCATTATTGTAGCCAAAGCAAGTACTAATCTGATGGAATTGTATCTAGCTACAGGAGAAAAGGTTTCTTCATAGTCTATTCCTTCCTTCCGTGAAAAGCCACGAGCCAAAAATATTTTGTTATATTTCTCTATGCTACCATCTGCAGCATGCTTGATCTTGTAAATCCATTTGGAAGTTACAACTGACTTCCCTTCTGGTCTTGGGACAACATCCCAAACATCGTTCTTCATGATTGATTGATATTCTTCAATCATCACATCCTTCCATTCTTTCTGTTCTGCCACTTCTTCATAACTGTAAGGTTCTTCTTTGAAAAATTCACATAGTAAGGCTACATATCCGAAGCAAGATCTGGTTCTCTTTCTTTCTCTGTGATTTTCTTCTGGAGCCCCATATCTTACCACACCTTGGATAATTTCTCATACCCAAGCAGGTTTCCTCTTGTGAGGATTCTTCTCCTGAGGTGGATCTACAGGTCTTTGTGGTTCTTCAAATTCTCGATCTTCTTCTTGAATTTCTTCATTCATGGTTGTATCATGAATTTTGGGAGCTTCAGATTCTTCAGGTTCTTCAACAAGTGTCTTTTTGGATTTGTTGTAAGCTGTGTCTTCATCAAATGTTACATCCTTGCTGATGTTGATTTTCTTGTATCCTGGGAAGTATATTCTGTAAGCCTTCGAGCTTTCAGAGTATCCCACAAATATACCCTTCTTTCCTAAAGGATATAGTTTTGTTCTCTTCTCTTTTGGTATGTGTATGTACACTGGATAGACAAATATTCTAAGATGGATGACTTCTAGTTTCTTTCGAGAGAAGACTTCTTTAGGAGTCTTATTCTCAAGTACTCTGTGTGGAGTATGGTTCTATACATACACTGCTATTTTGGTTGCTTCTGCCCATAGATGCATAGGAAGATCCTGATCATGAAGCATTGCTCTTGCAGCTTCCATGATAGTTCTATTCTTCCTTTCTGCAACCCCATTATGTTGTGTATTGTAAGGAGTGGACAACTCCCTCTTAATCCCTAATTCTTTTCATAAGTCTTTGAATTCATTTGATGTTAATTCTCCACCATTATCTGATCAAAAGGTCTTGATCTTCTTTTTTGTGTGGTTCTCGATCAAGACTTTGAATTCCTTAAACTTGTTGAACACTTCATATTTGTTCTTCATTAAGTAAATCCATGTCTTCCTAGAAAAGTAATCAATGAAAGAAACATAGTATACATACCCTCTTAGTGAACTTGATGACATTGGACTGCATACATCAGAGTGGATGATTTCCAAGATTCCTTTTTCCTTGCTCTCGCTACTTGGAAATGTCTTCTTTGTATTCTTCCCTTTTTCACATCCTTAGCAGACCCCTTCATGTTTTGCTTGAATTTCTGGAAGACCTTCAACAAATTTGCTTGCAAGTGGTAGTGCTCTATAATGCACATGTGCAAGCATTCTATGCCATAGTTCATTTGGTTCTACTATGTCATGAACCATAGCTTGTTCTGAATGGCCCTTCAACTTGTATAAACCTCCTTCTTGTTCTCCAATCACTTTTTCATCGTCAATAGTCTTTCCTCTTGTCCACGTGATAACTTGGCCATATATAAATGCAACCCTCATGCATTTTTCATCCAGTGAAGATATGGAGAGAAGGTTCTTCTTGAGTCCTGGTACAAATAGAAAATCCTTCATTTTTATAGACTTTCTAGAGTCTAGCTTATAGGAGGATTCACCACTACCTTTTATTGGATATTGGTAGTCATCTCCTAGATTTACCTTATGGGGTGAATTATGTTCGGATAGTTTCTCAAAGCATTCTTTGAAACCTATCATGTGTTTAGAAGCCCCACTATCAATAATCCAATCTTTGCTTCCATGAGTGACAGTTCTCGTGAGAGTGGAAATCATAACATATTCATTCTCTCTTGAAGAGTCTTCACTTTCTTGATTTACTCTCTTCCTTGGAGGATCATCATCCTCAGCAGTGTGAGCATGATGTTTTCTTTTGGACTTGTTCTTCTTCATGGATCCATTCTTATTCATGGGATAGTTTCTAGCAAAGTGTCCTATACCATCACATGTATAACATCTGAGTTTAGATGAACCTTTCTGATGAGAATGCTTACCTTGGTGATGATGCTTTTCCCTTCTTCCTTTCCTTGAGTGTACTGTGAGATCTTTATCTCCATTTCCCATATTTTCTTCTCGAGTTGCTATCTGAGCCTATTCTTGAGAGCATTCTTCCCACAGTTTGCTAAACTTGACCAACTTCTTCCTAGCACAGATTCCTTGGATGAAAGAATCCTATGACCTAGGGAGGCCATTCAATGTTGTCACCACAATTTCTGCATTCTCCACTTCTTCATCTACAACTTCTAGTTGTTCTTTGATCTGGGAGACCCTTATGAAGTATGATTGGATGGTATCCTCATTTTGTATCTTGAGATTCTTCAACTAGTTCCTTAGAGTCATCTTCTAATTGATGTTCTTCCCTTCAAACAGTTTGGTTAGGGAATCAAACATGGCTTTAGGTGTCTTGAGGGAGGACACCTATGGAATAAGGTGATCCTTGATATAATCTGCAATGATCCTCTTTTCCATAACCAACTTCTTCTTATGTAAGGCCTTGGCCTCATCTCCCTTTGGAACTAGAACCTCCTCATGGATGTAGGAGTCTAATTGAATCTCTTCCAGGACCAAGGATATCCTATACTTCCAAGCTCAGAATTTATTATCTCCCTCAAGCTTTTCATCAAGATTGGTATGATGAGACATTAACTAAGAACCTCAAATGGAAATACAAAAGATTTAGATCTTACCAGGTCAAGATGTCAGATCTGGATTTGAAGCTGAAATCCTATAGTACTGGTTTAGGATCATATTAGGGTTTTTATTTTGATGGAGTTTTGTCCAACCAAATACTTGAAATTGATCCCTAACTTCAATTTTGGGGAGGAGATCAATCCAGGCCTGGGCTCACTGAAAAATTCCTCTTTTGTGAAAAGCCCTAATTTTTGGTAGTAGTGTCAGGTCCAAAATTGAAAAACCTCAGAATTGGATTCTGCTTCAAAGAAAATATGCGCCCTAGGGAGGAGAGTTATTCCACCCTTCTTTTGCTGGAAATTTGTGGAGAGATATCCAAAAAATAGGAAGCCCTAGTTCCCACAGCTGCACAGTGTCTTCTTCTCAGGTTAGCTCTGATACCATGTTAGTTTTTCAACATTAAGATAACACATCATTAGGATCTTGAAACTGAGAGAACAACAAGCACAACAATCAAACACAAGAGACAATGAACATAATGTTTTTCCTCGAGGCAACCATAAATGGAGAATACCGCGCAACTTCCTCTGAGATAGAATCAACACCAAAGTGAAACCCAAAAATAGTAAGACAATCTCCTGACAACAGTAAGCTCTTTCCTCTTTCCCCAGTGTCTTTCTCTTCCTCAACTATGCGCTACACTTGAGTGTGTATGAGATGTGTGCTAAATAGAGAGTCGAGCTCTCTATTTATACTAATCTTGACATGACTAAAACCCTACTAGGGCCGACCTAACTAGGAGAGTCTAATAACCCTAGTGCCATGGAACTGCCGCGACTTTAACCCTTAGACAATAGGAGGGTTACCCACAATGACTTGACATGACTTGTTTACATTATTGATTCTCCCGATCAGAACATCGGGGCATGACATGACACAAGAACATCCTGGAATAAAAATTGGGTTACAATAGATGAGAAATACAAGTGAATACATTCTAAAGTTACAATTACATTAACAGTTGGTGCATATTTGGAGATTCTTCCATGATAGATCCTTTTTAGGCCTTACCTCCCCCACCTCCAAATGTGGATATATCATAGTTTTCCACTATATCCTTTGGAGAATATACCACCCAACCTTGACTTATGCTCCCTCCCAACCAATTACCTAAGAACATGTGGGGATCCACGCCTAATCATAAAATCCTATTTCTATTTCCACTTTTGGAATAGTGAGTTTGATCATCATGGATACACTCAACCTTCTAGGTTTTCTGTTAGGACATCATGTTTGGTACCTTACTCCACCAATTCTACCCCCCACACCATAGGAATACAAGACTATTTGTTTAAGTACAAGAACATTAGACTCTTACTAGATGAATGTAACATAAAAAGGAAAGGTGAGCAATGCAATTTTCATATTCTTTCCAATATTGGACCTTCTTATTCTATTTTTGTATCTACCTTTTACTCCATGAGAGAATATTTGGGTTTGGTTCATAATAAAAATCCCATTATTGAATATTTTTGTGATTCCATGATTAGAGGGAAAGATAAGCTCATACATATTGGAGTAATAAGCAATGTTGATACATCTAGAAAATCCTTATGGCACAACAAAAATACATTTCCAAGCATCTTAAGAAATAACATCCTCACAATAATAATAAAAATAAGGGTCCCAATCCCTCTCATCCAACTCATCCTTCCAAAAATGACAAAGGAAACAAATGAAAACGTAAGAAGATTGAGTGCCATTGCAACTTTTGTGGGAAGCATAATCACAATGAATCTAAATGTTTTAAGAATATCATATCCTTGGAAGGAACAATGAAGAAGCACAACATACACCTTGACTCATCTCCAAAATCTCGATCTCAAGGACATGCACATTATGCTTTTGTTTTTTCCTTTAATGCATCTTCTTCTTCTTCTTATAATGAATGCGTAATTGATTCTAGAGCATCTTATCCTACGGATAAGGATACAATCATATTTTTTACTACGGATGAATGTAACACTAAACAAATATTTATGGGTGATGATATCTCTCTTAGTGTTGTAGGATCTTGAACGGATCAAATAAAATATTGTCAGTTTAATGATGTACTATGTGTTCTAAGAATTTCCTGCAATTTATTTTCGGTCTATCAAATTACGCATTCTAGTGAAGGTAATATTGTAATGTTTACACCTCACCAAGTTGTAGTCAAATATTTCAAATATCATAGGTATGTACTCACCACTGGATTTGTTGATGATATTACCAAGTTGTACAAATTTAAAAACTTTTGTTCATCACCTTTTTATCTCATTTTTTGTTGCTTGTAGCAATGATTTGAGTGAATTTTGGCATGAGTGATTTGGTCACTTAAATTATTTCTCATTGTAACAACTATGTAAAGAAAACACGGTGATAGGTATTTCAATGGTAACTTGTAGGGATGGTGTTTATCTTGGTTGTGTACTCAAAAAACATCATTGGGGCAATTTTGACAAATGTGCCTCTTGCATGCCTCGACCCCCTTGCAGTGTGTGCATAATGACTTGTGTGGTTGTCTTCCTTTTTCTTCCTTTTCTAGTTTCAAACATTTATTAACATTCATTGATGATTACTCTAGACTCACATGGGTTTATCTCCTAAATAGAGTGAAGTATATGACATATTGTTGGAGGAGCTAGTCAGTTAGCCAACTAATTAGAGATTAGGTCAGCCTCCATAGGTCGTGTTGGTTGACTGATTTGACAGGTAGTTATTCATAACTATTTTGTAATCATATATAATAGGTTGTTGAGATATATATGAACTTGGTTCAGTTTTGATGTTTGTATGAACCCATATGTGTTTTGTGTAATATAAGTTGTTATTCAACCTATTATTCTTGTCTCTTGTCTCTATTATGATTATATGATTATTATGTGTATTATTGGTAACTTAGTGATCTGAGTGATTAAAACATTGGTTCCATGGGAAGCAGTACATGTACGAAAGAAATGAGAATTAGAAGATGATCTAAGAGCAAGAGATCAAGGACTAGTGGGAGTGTAAGATCACAAACTATATGCAGAATAATGCTCAGAGGAACAAGTTGACTATTGCCTAGGTGTAGGATAAATTATTCACTGAAACACATGAAAAGTTTGTAGAATTGGTGCCTCAGTTTTTGATAAAATTACAAGATGAAAAATCCAGTAGACACTAAGGAACAAGATTGCTCTAGAAACTAATAAGAGGAGGATGAACAAATCTGTTGGAGTGGTTTGAGAAAATCATAGACGAGTTCTACACACACCATGCTATAGAAGAGAGAGTATCTCTCGAGATTATTGAAGTGAGATTCTATAATGATTTCACTGAGAAATTCCTTTTCTCATTACTGAACCTTTTGTTTAAATTCCTTATCAACAGGAGAGTAGGAAACATCATTGAACCTCGTCCATCACTAATAAAACCACCATCAAATACCAATTGGTCAAAGAAGCAGAAAGCGTGGGAGAAGTTCATTGCAGAACGAGAGTCAGAGTACTTCTTGATAAAATAGACATAACTATCCAGGATTACTAAAGTATCGGGTAGGATATGGGGGGGGGGGTAGCTAGTTATGTGTCGGGGTAGAGTAGAAGGGTTCTAGTCAACTGTAGAAGGAACCGCCAACAATGTGAAGTTGGGATAAGAAAGAAATAATTTGAACAGTGTTGCACAAAAAGTACTCCAGATTTGCAGAAAATAGAGAGAGATAAGAGGAAAAAGAGAACATAGGAACGCGGAGAACAGGCCATCACGCTGTAGAGAAGAATGAATGTTAGGATGACTGAACTTGAATGAAATCCATTAAAATTTGGGTCATGACCAACAAGAAGGAGGGGTAGATGAGGAAGAAGTGTCACCAATGGAGGAAGATCTATGGATAGAGTAGTGTGAAGTTCTCCATATTGAGATACCCTAAGAGGTAAGACCTCTATCTCTTGTAAATTCAAACTTGAGTGCCCGAGTGTAGGCCATTGTCAAAGAGGACCTAAGCCTATGAGCTGGTGAGTTCGATGTATGGATTTGACTAGATGACGAAGGAAACAATGTTGATCATATGGTAATTCATCAACCTGAGGAAGGAAAATGGGTCACATTCCAATCGTACCCATCTAACCAAAGTATCAACCTACTCTACCAAGGAAATGAAGGAGCACCCCCCCTGCCAAACACAACTTTAAGGAACACAGAATAGTTGGATTCACAAGGGAGAATATCCGAGCTACATCAATTGGCTTGTACATTGATAGAATAATTTGAATTGGTCCGACTACTTATCAAGGAGGAACCGACAAATAAAACTTCCAACGGGAACGTGAGTTCTGTTGAAACTAACTATGAACAACACAGAGCTATAGAGGATATCCCACCATCACCGCCACCCCCACCACCACCACAATAATAATATGGTGATGCCGACAACATGGGGCATGATGTAGCACACATCCCCCTCTATGAGGGTGATGAGGATCCCAGATGACACTGGTTCGTCTGTGAATTGACATGGGATGCTAACATTGTAACTATTGAATATAGACAAATGGCGTAGTTCGCTGTTGCCTTGTACAAGCGGGCACTGAATTGGTATATGATATATACTGAGAAGACACCTAAAGCAACAAAGGAATAAATTAAGCAACAGTCCCAATCCTTATTCAAAACAATAGATGCAAAACATCTGGCGGCAAAAAAGGTTGAAGACGACCGTTCAGAAACCCACAAAAATTGTCTAGGACTACGACAAGTAATGGAAGGACCTATTGAACCAATTAGATTATAATATTGATGAAAAACTATTAATTCAATGGTTTCTTGCAGGACTTGTGCAGAAGATCTAGAGACATATAAGTCTAGACACATTCAAAACATATGAAGAAGCGCTGACGAAAGCATTACAGGTCGAGATGGACGATGACTATCCAGTACACCCTGTCGAAAATCGTATTGAGGAGAAGTTGGAAATTATGCAAAAATCATTAAGGGAACTAAACCTCAAAGGTCAAGGCATCTGGTGCATGAACTGTTCGATGACCGGCCACACCAAAGACAATTGTCGACAAGACATCAGCCGGCAAGATGTCTAATTTGTCCAAACTAAATGTTTTTGTTGATATTTACCAAAAACATGGGCTACACACAATGAAGGACTATCTGTTCAACATGAAGAATAGAAAAGCTTCTTGGTGTGAAATTTGTGAAGTAAAGAGTCATACAATAGCCGTCTATCACTTGAACTTGAAAATTTGACAAAATTATCATGCAGTCTATCAAACCAATGTTGTCTCACAGAATAACAATGATAACATCCCAAGAAACAATGAACAGAATAAGAAAAGTGATAAAAAAGTATGAAGGTCGGATATATCAGTGTCAGTATGACAATCATCATGGAGGATTTGCAGGTCGAGGTTGATTCAATGGAAATCAGGACAACCGACCACGATGACTGATTCAATGTTCCACATCTTATAAGGAAGGCCACCGATATGCAAACTGTCTGTATAAAGATCGGACCGACCTAAAATTTTGTACTGGTTGTGGCATGGGAAATCACTCACTATAGGATTGTCCCACCATACTTGACAAAATAAATAAGAAGAAAAATGTTAATATCTTGTTGTGTGTTCAGAAATGTGATAGAATTTGTACAAAGAATTTACATGTAGTCACTAGACAAGGAACGAAAATTGGTAATGATAATTCGTGAATAATTAAAATAGAAAACAAAGATGATTATCCTAATCCCATAAAGCAAAAACAATTATACAATGATGCATCAAATATGTTCCAAGAATTTTCCAGAAAAGAAGAAACTAATGATAATTGACAGAATGTATCACAGGAAATACTTAACTTAATACACAATGATAAATCAGTCACATAGTGTACTGATCTGTTATATAATATTAAGAACAAGCCTAGTATGGAGAAACAAACTAAAAACATCTGTATCTTAAATCAGAAATATAAGAGTGATGTCGATCCACTTGTTGACCTAGAGATAGAAGGACATCATGTTCGACACGTTGTTCTTGATTTTAGATCCCAAGTAAATATTATGATGAGGGATACATGGGAACAAATCGGTAGACCACACCTTAACAAATCAGACATATATCTAAAGTTCACAGATCAAGGACTAATCGAACCTATCAGCATATGGTGCAATGTCAACATGACCATCAAAGGAATTATCACGTCCCCTCCCACCTTGGAGGAGGAAATGCGATCATTTATTCTACCTTAGTTACCCATCTCTTATACTCAATGGATCCTGCACACATTTGATGATTCCCATTTCCTTTTTTTCTTAAACCTCTTTCAGATCTACACAAGTAAGAATTTCTCTCCTGCTAAAATTCTGATCCATACCGTGTATTGATTCTTTATATTCCCCAAATCCCAAAAAGTTAAAATGGATGAGAAGAACCACAACAGAAATCAACAGTCTTTGTCAGTTCTGTATCTAGAGACAAATCGATGGTGGAGAAGCATCCCGCAGAAAATCAACGGTGTAGAGAGCTTCACTTGTAGAATTGAAAACATATCAAAATTTCACTCTCGCACCCCAAATCGTGCATGCCACATTCCGCATCTTGCGTGTGGAATGGATGTTGTAATTTCCACATAAGTCATTACCATAAGTCATTTCCGCATCATGTATCCCGCATCCCGCATCCTGCATCCCGCAAATTACAAAAAGGGAAAATTGCGGAAAGAAAAATGCAGAGATGGAAATTTCCAAAGAAATTTTCTACATCCTGCATCCTGCATCCAGCATCCCGCAAGTGCGGAAAGGAAATTGTGAAAATAATATTTTGGAAAATGACTTTTCTGCATTCTGCATCCCGCATCCTGGAAGTTGAGAAAAGGAAAATGCGGAAGGAAAAATGTGGAGATTGAAATTTCCCAAAAAAAATTCTGCATCCCGCATCCTGCAAGTTGCGGAAAGGTTAAATCTGTGGTATTTAGATCTACTAATGAAAATTTCTAAGTGTAAAATTGATTTTGAGCATTCAGGCCATCATGAATCCAGCCGATCTAGGTCCATAACAACTTAGAAAATTCATTGAAATAAAATTACATACACATATATATCATTCATGAAATATACATCTACATCAAATACATTCCATTCAAGAATTCATCATATTCATAGTCATTTATAAACAAGTACAGTTGCAGGGATTGAAACACAAGAAATACTTATCTTTATCAAAATATTGTCCCGCAACCAGGTATGTTGCTGCAAAGTTCCACCCAATGATAGGCTAGTGTGCTCATCAATATTTCAGCAACACTGCCGCCCCTGATCTGGGTATGATTTCCCGAAGGAATAAGTAACACTAGCAGACTCTCTCACAACCAAGGATACAATAAAACTTAGCTAAGCCGACACAGTTGGGTTTATCAGGATTACATAGGAAGTGGTTCACACATAGTCAAAATTCACACGAGACACAGCAAGGCCAACTACCTGTTGGGTTTATCAAGCTGGAAAGGAGGTGGAAAGACAGACTGCTAGGCTAGTGAGCTCAATCCCAGACCTATGGATTCCTACACCAAATATAGATTACACTACTACATTTCGATCCAAAATCCGACGAAAAATTCCGACGGCGCATGGATTTCTTTTTTTAAACCTACCAAAAATCACAAAGATAATTTTTTTTTTGAAAATGTGGCCATAAGCGTCGCTTAAGCAACGGCTAGTCTCATAAGCGTTGCTTAAGTGACGGCTAAGTTCGTAAGCATCGCTTAAGCGATGGCGCCTTTTGAACATGGTGATAACTCTCTTTTTTAGTAAAGGTTCCTAAAATGTGTTCATTCACTATCTTGGGTTTCTTTGGGTCATAACCACTTCCTTTGTCACTATAATTGCTATGAGTGTTTCTTAAATTTCCCTATATTTTGAAAGAGCCATGCCTTTTACTTTAGTGTTTTCAACTTCCTTTTTTTCTTTCCAAAAATTGGTATCTTAACCCTAAATTCAATCCCAACACAGCGAGGAAATTCTAGTTTTTATCTCCAGAATGGCAAGAGGGATAGTAAACTTATTTTTACATTCTTCCATGTTTTTTGCAAATTTCCTTCTAGGGTCGCATCCTCTCATTGTTTATTTCAAGGTTGGAACTATTTATATATAGTACCTACCTTAAAGGTTTCCAATCCTAAAAATCATAAATATCCCTAAGGTTGCTTGAGTTATCCCTATTTGTCTCAACCTGCTCTTTTCTTCATTACCTCTAGCCTCCAACTATATCTTCCTTAATGTCTATAATAACACCTTCTAGGAGATTGATTTCACACTCAATTGTTGTCATATTTAGTTTGAAGATAACTCAGAGTCAAACCATGAGATATCACCAATCTATTTTGATTTCAAAGAATTCATTTCCTTGGTAAAAATGAGGAATTGATCAATTTATTTTAATATCATATTCCCAATTCCAAATGACATATGAATAAGTTATTTTTTTAACCATGATTGAAGTAGGCCCATTTCAAAACACATCAACATATTTACAATAAGAAATATTTGGCATAAATGAACTTTGTAATAAGTCTAATTTTTCCTTCAAAAACGCATACTTAAATCATGATATAAATGTCTCCATACAAAACCTCACTCCTACTATTGAGTGATTACTCATTTCCTTTGTTGGAAATCTATTTGGTTCTTCACCTGTGACCATTTTTCTTGCACCTTAAACAAAAATATCATGTATAGTATGAAAATACTAAGGGTTGGTTTGCCTCCACAAAATGGGGTTTCATATTTGGACATAATCGGCTCCTAGGTCCACATATCCTCATAAGGACAACCCCTCAAAGTCGTTACATAATACCAAGGCATAAAGAAAATATGAATCCATATAGAACCTTATAGTTTTGGGGAATTCGGTATATTGTTGTGAAATTTGATTTTATATGACTCTTTGTCGATCCATAACTATATCTATAAAATGAACATAATGTATGGCATATGATACACACCTATCAAATTGGGTTGTACGAGACATTTGACAAGGAATAGACTTCTACAGAATTCACAATTATTAGCCTGCCAAGAATGGGAAGCTCGTGCAGTAGTACTGTACATAGGGGTTTTGAATCTGATATAATCGATGAACAGAAGCGGGTTGTGAGAAGGAAGGCACCGAAGAGTAAGGAGTTAAGATTGATTGTTTCTCCTTGGAAACAACCCTATGAGAGCCCTTACACAGCGTATTCGGATGAGGAGGAGCCTTTCGGGGTTTCGAAACCGAGACTTAGCTGGGGGATTGAAGTGCTGGATTGAGAAGATGAGGAGGAAAGGTCGAAGATTGATGGCTTATGCGGCTCTGATTTGGTTGCTTTTTATGGACTGTGAAGGAAGGATATACTCAATTTTTTGGAAAGAAGATTGAGTGAAAAGGAAAAGACCTGTACTCGAGGAATCAGAAGGATCGAAAGGAGACCCAGTAAGTTCACTTGGATCGCTGGTTCTGATAATCTGTGTATGCACATTGTCACTTGGAATATGAATGGAAAGGTACACAAATATATCTATGCTCTTTAGGAACAAATTTCTTCCCTTTGTATATCCTCAGGGTTTAGGAGACTCATTCAGACCTGCAACAGTTTAGCAAATCAGGGATGAATGTCCTCAAAATCTGCTAAACTGACCTAACACACACTACCAGATTTGATCACAAAAAACAAGGAAAACACACAAGGGCCAACTTCTCAAGCTTTATTAAATATCCAGACCTGCTGGAATTACAAAAATAGAAGTCAAGTCTTCGGGAATCTTTCAAGCATAGGATGTTGAGTCTTGGTTTTGAGGAATTTGAGGATGGGAATATTAGGTCGCCTAAAAGGTTTGGGTTGAATGACAGAGAGGGATATTTATCTCCATATATCTATTCTTGCAGTAGGATAAATTCCAGTGCAGATAGAGTAGATACCTTGGATTTCTGGGATGGGAAGACAAGAGACGTTGTGCAAATACATGCTAAGGAAGCAAAGAGTGGAAGGATATGTCTGGATAAATGGAGTGATGCTGCGAGTTCTTCATGGCCACAACAAGAGCAAGGGGATATATTCTTTCCATAAATTTTGCTGGGACATGGCTTAGACTCTGGTCCTTTCAATCCATTGTAGTCAGATGACTATCCTCCTTTGACTCAAGCAAAATACCTTACTTTGAATGGGAGGGATGGTCAGAATAAATCTGATATTGATGGGGTAGAGAGCATGGGAATGGATGCCATTGAAAAGTCCCTAGCAGAAGATAACCTGACACTATGGGAATGTGTTGAGAGGTTGTTTCAGAGGGTGCAGCAGCTAGAGAAAAGGACACACAATGATCAGCTGGATATTGAATGGGTTGCAACAAAGAAGGTGCTTCAAAAAATTCTAGCAGCCTATTCAGCTAGTTTGAGAGATGGATCGAATAAATATTTTCAAAGGCTTTCCAGCAGGGGAGAAGCTGGTGAAGAACGTTCAGATGGAAGTGATGGATTATCAAATCTCAATGTCAATAGCTCAGCTCATCTTTAGGAGAAAAGGTGACTGAGTGTGAGAATGAAAGTGACAAAAAGTCTGGTATGAGTTCTGGACTGTCTTCATCCTTGTCTTGTTTGAACTTTGGAATATACTATGGCCACCAAAATTCACCTTCTTAGCTTCCAAATCAAGCAACTGTGAATGGCAAATTTGGCTTCAACTTTTAAGCCTCGTGAAGAGTAAACAATAATGATAAACACAATTTCTCATGTTCTATGAACAAAAAGTAGTGTATATGCTCATAATGACAGCAATTGATTATAGTTGCCACATGCAACAGTTGAATGGTGAAATCCCTATTTATTGTAAATTTGTTCTCCGGACAAAGTTAGAATTTATGTTATTGGCTTGAGGAGGTTGTCATTTTAGCCATGCATTCTGGCTAAAGCATTTTGAGTAGGGGTGGCATGTTATATACCCAATAAAGGGGTAATTATACAATATATGAATGACTGTAACAATGATAATAATTTATAATTTACAATGATAAAGGGTATTTAGCTCGGTACTGTCTTTCCAAGTCTGAGTTGAGTACCAGCTCAATTATGTCATATGTCAGTCTCTCTAGGAGAAAAGATAGACTACATAGTATTGGCACAAAAGGGTTTAGATTTAAGGCAACATTTGATTCTGTGGTCAATTGACATCTGTACTTAACTATATTGAAGGGCATGTATCAGACACTGACATCAAAAGAGACTAAAGAATGGTGGGTGATCAATTGTATTAGTTTTGTTCTTAGCTACTATGACCATGTTCAAAAAACATCTTAAATTTCAAGACTGAGTTTATATATCATTCTCCTTGGCAATCATTTTGCTTAGGGTCTCCTACTTTGTTGCACCCTAAGTTGCAAGAAATGCCTTGGAGGGCCTCAATTCAAGCCCTAAAACTTTACAATACTTTGAAATGCATACCAACTGCCTTTGAAATTCCAAGAAACATTTTAGATGGTATTTCACAATTCTGAAATGCCAAGTCACGTTTCATTGGAGTTTCCACACAAAATGGGTGTGATTTCGCATGTTTTGATTGCATTTTGACTAGGGAGTTAACCATGGGGACTCAACCAAGTGATTTTATCTGACATTAACCCTAGTTTCACATTGAAGAAACTTTTATAAAACCCTCATAGACTATCTTTTTTCTAAATAAACGATTTGAATCTCATTCTTTTTCATACTTGCTTCAACAGCATTTGAACAAAGGGGTTTCCTGCCAAGGAAAAGCAATTTCCTTGTGTTTTGGAGCATTTTGATCTGGGTTTGATGTAGTTGTAGTGATTGTGGGAAGCAAGAGGGTTGTGCCAAGGCTCATTTCCTCACACTTTCTTCAACAAAATTTGAGAAAACGTGTTTCATGCAGCTACAGGAAACATTTTCTATGTTTTGGGCATCAAGATTATTGTTCTGGGCTTCTTTAAATTTTCTTGCTTAATTGTTTCTTTATATATATATATATATATATATAATATACCATGTTTTCCCATTTCCAAATTTTAGGGGGTCACATTTCTGGTTTGTACCCTTTTCTCGTACCATGAAACTTTGGTTGCACCCCTGGTTGCCAAGTAGTGTGTATTGATTGTACTTATTGCAAGTAATTCCCTTATTTAGAAATAGAAATAGTAACACGGATAAAAGGGTCTGGCTCATTACCTAGTGGAAGACCTCTAGGATGAATCTCTGGGGTTCTTCTGGGAGCACCATTGTTGGATGCCTCTGTGATAAAAGAAATTACATGCTGGCAGATGCATTGCCAGAAGCATTAACATTTACCTTACCATGCACTTTTTAGTCAGCACCATTGTTGAATGCCTCTGCAATAGAATAATTTACAGAGTGAGCAGATGCATTGCCAGAAGCATTAGCATTTCCATTACTGGGCCCTTTCTGAGCCATTATGGGTTCACAATCACCCTATAGGGGGAAGAGTGGCTGCTCACTGCCTGAACAATATAGGTAGCAGCAAGGTCAAGTCGTAAATACTCAGCAAAGACAGGACTGTTTTATGGTAATTTGCTAGTCATAGTCAGTGAAATGGCTCTAGATTATGTTGTACAATTCTGAATGGTTTTTTAATCTGCTTTGGATCAATGTTAACACGTCACCTGTTTGTAGTTTGAATGACTGGCTGGGCAATGCTACGATGGAAGATTTTTGTCCTATTATGTTTGTCTTATTCACAACTAGTAGATAGAGTGGAGTGCCATACACATGGGAAGGACTAGGATAGCTTGATCTATTGAAGTGGCAAGCCTTGGGCTGTATGCCATGACATGCAGCAATGCTTAGTTATTGTAAAATTAAGCTTCATCCGGTGATGAGAAGTAGAGGAAGTTGTTAAGCAAGCTCTTGGAATAGGGCACTGATGGAATTTGATGATCCATTTAATTTGTTACATGTGGCAGTGATACACACAGTTCTTTATCCAATGCATCAGTCTGATCACATTTCACTTGCTCCATAATAGCTGTCACTTCATCCATTGTTCTCAAACCTATTTTTGTTGGAGGGGAGAAATAGAAGGAACAATACAACCCAACCCCAAAATGATTTGGTAACTTTAAATCTAGTGTAATTAGCTCTAGGATGTTAGTAGTGACTAACAACCCAAGTACTTGTCTTAAAATAAGAGTGAAACTTCTAGATACCATGACACCTCCTAACTCACCATGTTAGTAGATTTTGAAGTCATTTTTAGAGAACATTGTAGCCTTGAGCATTCAAAATTGAGTAAAACAATTATTCATTGGGGATCATCTTGCAAATTAGAGTAAAAGTATGTAGGTCACTGCCATGCTTGTCACATCTACTATACATGAATCAGATATTTAAAAAGCTTTGAGCTCACTATGAAAGTTCATATCACTTGAGTATACCTTGTACATGTGTAACATTCCGTATGCAATTGTAGACAAGTATCTATCTTGTCCAATTTCTGCTTATGGATCTGATGACCTATTTTGCTACTAACACAATCCCTTAAATGCTAATATCTATCAGCCCAGTCCTTCCATCCTTTCTGGACAATTAGAGGTCCCAAGAAAACTGACTATCCCCTTTTTCCACCCTGTCGCTTCCCCCCAGAGAAAGGGTCAAAGAAGAATCTTCTACTGCTAGTATCCTGCACTAGGAAATAAACAAGAAGAGTTAAAACATGACTTGTAGCTAGGTTTCTAACCATGATGATGATTTGGCTTGCAAAGTGAACATCTTTGCATGCCCATTGTTGAAGCTTTTTTTCCATTTTGTGCAAAACTTGATCCCAAATAATGTTTACAGGTACATCAAATTTCAAAAGGGAATTATGGTTGGATTTGTTTTTGTTTGATGTTAAGCCACACTTGAAATCATTCTTGCTCTATGATGAATTCCCATACATTCCTCTCTCACAATAGCTCTAGCAGCTTTTGCAAAAATGTCAAGGCAGGAAATTGCTTTGTACCTTTAACAGATTTACAAGATATGTTTGGAGTGAGAGCTGAGTCATCAGCAAAATGGATGTTAAGTAACTGCTCATCAGCAAGAAGTGAGTTCCCCAAATTTGTTCTAGAACTCAGGAACTCCAAGAAGATATCCTAGAGCATTGACTATAATAACATACAAACAAGGGGCCATAGGCAACTCCCATCTGATGGGAATGATGAAGCAGAGATGTTGCTGATAGATGTCCATTGACACAAACTAGTAGAGGCATTTGAAGAAATGGTTGTGACTGCTTCAGTAAAGAAAACTTCAAGAATATAGACATTAGAGCATATTGATGATGGAATCCCACTAAATTTTGTTTTATGCCTTGTGAAAATCAACCTTAGATAACGACCTTTTGACTAGGCTTCCTTTTCCTAGTCACGACTTGCCTAGGAGTAATAAAATTATCGAGGATGAAATGGCCTTTGAAACCTTTCATGAGTGGACAAACACTTCCGAGGTAAAAATTCAACAATGGGAAATGGAATACATACTTGAATTTCCCTCAAGGAGATTCTCCATTGCAAACCCTCGAAGTCCCTTGCTAATATGTGTGATTGAATTTGTATGTTGTGCATATTTAATCCCAACAAAATAGCTACATACCAAACATACTTTCCTAATTTTTGTTTCCTCTAAGAACCAATTTACAACTATTGTTCCATAATTATTATAATTTTGCTAAACGCCTTTGCTTAATACAAGAACAAATGCATTACAATAAACTTTCCTACCAATACAATGACTCGTGATCCAATAGACTAATCCAAAATGGATCTGAACACAAAGCAATGGTTGTAAGCCTCGGTAGTTAAATGTAATTTAGAATTTAAATAAGGATAGCAAGTAATAGAAGACAAGGCAATGTAAAGTAAATAAGACAAGAGAATTATTAAGAAATACAAGTAAAACGAAAAATGAAATAGGTGAGAAAGGATGAGGAATAGAAAATGAAAAGTGAGACATACTGGCCTTCTCATTACCCAGCTCTCCCTATTTCCTTTTGCATTTTCACTCAAAAAGGGTATTTTTGGCCAAGGAGAAGAGAATGCACAAAGGAGGCTAGAAATCCATAAGCATCATTGTAACCAGAGACTACCAAAATAGACTGAGGAACCATTCGAATGCTAGTTTTCCCAATTTGGAGTTCTAGGGTAAAAGATTGTCTCCATGCTATGATTGATATTATGTGCTTGATATATTTTTAATTATTGCCAGTGATTTTAATGGAAGCTCCTCTATGTTATTAATGGCTTCTAGTGAATGATGAGAGTGTAGATGAGGGAGATAAGAAATCAAATTGTGAATTTACTTCAATGATGGTTATTCTCGTGTAATGGAGATCCTAACAACTCTTTTCCTCCCATCATCGAATGTCACTCCATGCAGAGAGATCAATGGCTCATATCTTAGAGTTGTTGCATCAATGTAAGAAGTTGCCAAAATCATTTTTAGTGATTGTTGAACAAATTTCTCACTTGCCTGGGTGTTTTTATTGACTATTGGACGTTTTTCCTCTTTGCCTAGGAGTCTTCTTATTTCCTTGGACATTTTCTCCATTACTTGGGGATTTTTATATATTGTTGGTCGAATTTCTCCATTGCTGGGCAATTTTATACCTTACTTGGGAACTTTTAATGATTGCTGGGTGAAATCCACTTGCCTGGGAATCTTTCTCATCTCCTGAGTCGAATTTGTGTTCCCTGGGGAGTTTTTATAATTGCTTGGGTGTTTTCACACATGGCTGTGCGAATTTATCCATCCCTAGATGTTTCTCTACCATTCTTGGGTGTTTTTAATGATTGTTGGGTGAAATACAACCTACCTGGAGCATTTTTCTCCTTCACCAGAGTCTGTTTTCCTTCTTTTCTTGAACAAGGTGATACGCACTCCCTTTTGCTGAGTGTTAGCAAATTTTTGTGTGGTTCTAAATTGCTGGTGGGTGAATTAACTGAAGTCCAGATCATACACCTCTTCCTGGAGTCAATTTGTCTCATGGCTATCTTATTGCATGTGAAACATGCCACTTAGTTTATTGTCCACTTGGCATTCATCGGGTAAAGGCCAATACGCAGAGCAATTCAAATTGCTCAGCTTTTAATTGAGTTATTGGGTTGTTGATTGGAGTTTTCCATTTTCATATGATGGGATAACTTCTAGCCTATACGTATATTATCTGTTGAACTGTATAGTGTGTAATATTTGTGACTAGGCATTGAATCTTGGCTCATCATTGTCTTGCAGTTGTTGGATGATAATCACTCATGTGATATACAACTTGGCAGGAGTAATCTTCACTGTCCATTTGTTCATGGTGGCATAACACTAATACAAGGGAATTTGTTGTATTCTCCTGCCAACTCAACAGTTGATTGACAACCACTTCATAACACTGAATTATTCCCTAACATGTATTCTTTAAGAGGCCATCTCAGGGGCACTTTATTGCATTGCTAAGACTGTCATTTCATCACACCAGTGCTACACTGGGTTTCTTATCCACAGAAGATCAATGAACATGTGCCTCAATGAAAGGTGTTCAAGTTGAAATGGATTTGAAAATAAAACCACAGGACATAATTATAATAGGACTTCTTCCAGTATACAGGGTCAGCTGAGTATTGCATTCATAAGCTTGGATGATAGCTTCCTCTCGGATTAGCATTGGCTCTTGAAAATAGAGCATTGTCAAACAAGAGGAAGTCAGGCCTTAAAGCAGAGAAGTATAGGCAGTCCTTGTTAGCCTACCTGGTGAGAATAACATAGAACCTAACTCAGAACACTAATCATTGCTTACGTTGGAGTTGTGTTTTTTTGTTTTGCAGGCTACACCAAGCGCCGAGGCCTTGAAGCCATTCTGAAAAACAGAGCTATCTGTATAACTTTAAGAACAGAGACCAGAATTTTATTCTGCATAGTTTCTGAATTGGTGAAATGAGTGGAGTATGAATCCCTCGTTTACAGATCATAGACATATAAGCATTTTGGAATTTTATGTATGAAAGAAAGAAATCAGGTAGGACACTATCCCACCACTCAGCTTTGGCACACTTATTTGGTTTCCACTCTATCACATTGGACACTTCTAATCCTCTATTGACATAAATACCTTTCCTTCTTCATCTTGAACTCTACAATGTCCTAGAAAATGCCTTACGGCCTTCATCTTTAGGATTCTCTAGAATATGCCATTATTTTTTATAATAATTACGAAGGTTCCAAGGTATGTAAATTTCATAAACCCTTGATATTTCGTGCATCTGCCAAATCATTGTACTTACTTCATCACCTAGTCTGTGAGATATTCTTATAGTCTCATCCATTGACATGGAGATGTCACAAAATAGCCACATAGCAAAACAGTATGAGTCCAATGGCAGGAGCAGTAAACTCTTAAGAGGCAACAGACCAAAATAAGCATATGATGCAATGTATTCTAAAACAAACTAAGATATAGAAAGTGTTATTTATAGAAAATCTTGCTCAGCAAGACCAATCGATAATATGGTAGACCATAGGATTGAGACATTTTCTATGATTTCTAGGACAAATTTACCAGGGAGGATGTTTGACTTCTTAGAAACTCCTCCTACCATCATTAAGTAAAAAAGTAATAATATGTAGAACTATCCTGAGACTCTATCTTTAAAATTTATTCTTGCATTTTTGCTAAGTTATATCTTTACCTTTTGCTTTAAGGTTGCAAGTATCAGGTAGATATGTGTGCAGAAAACAATTACAGAACTGGCATACTCTTCAGGGAAGTTCAACTGACCGCACACTATGTTGGTAACCATAGATGTGAAATTGGATCATAATGGCTAATCGGAGTACATAAATACTCACTCTAACTAGTCAAAGCACTAACAACTTTGTTTTCACAAGATGCTTTCTATTATCACTGTGCCACAAGCATGCCCTTCCCCAATTTGGGAATCATACCATGCAGTGTAATCCAACTTACAACACTCAAGGAAGATCCCTTAGGTTAAGAAAGCACGGGTAGGGGTATCTATTCCCACCAAAATCACATAGGAAATGCACCTGACTACCATTACTTCAAACTGCCTGCTTCTTGGGTGACACAAACTATGAGGGTCAAAACATATCTCTAGAGGATTTAAACTTTGGTGGGGATCTGCATTAACATTATTCAACATATTATGTTGTGGTAAGACAGAAGTGCAAATCCCACACATTTTATGGAAATACAGAAGTTCAGTGGTTATACCGAAGAGCAACAAATTATCTAGTCATGTACATCTGACTCCCCTCAAAACTCTGCCATGCAATACTAATAAGATACATCTCTACACTTTCCAAGTTGTAGGCATGGTTATCAGACTATCTAAATATTAGACCAAAAGTGCAATTGATTTCATCAAACAACTAGAGTATAAAAAAAAACTTGCCAGTGTGAAACCAGGGCAGTTTTACTTTACCTTTCCTTACACCAAGTTGATCAAGTAATGGGCCAGATTACTTAACAAGACTTGCCAAAAGTTCTGGAACATCCAATGGTGCCACATCCTGAGCCAGAAGAGATTCATTCATATAAAAAGGTATCATTAAGAAAGTCTATGAACTGAGATCTTTATTTCCTATCCTATAATAGTATGGAAAGCTATAAAATGCTTAACATGAACACATATATCAGTGCTCTAAACATAGTCAGAATAGTACTCTTCGTCATACATTAGTATTGTAGCCAATAAGCTCAAAAGATTAGCCCAATGCAATGATGTTCCGCAGTTAGACCAGCAAAAACTATATAGTATATATATGCAGAAGGGGGGGGAATACAGGGAGATGGAAAGACCTTCGCATCTTGGAAATCCATTGGAGTCACCTTCTGCAATCAAATAATATGCATTTGTCAAGCTAATGTAATTGCAACTTTGAAAATTATGTAGAATGATGAAACCTTTGCATGAAATGGCTCTTTGTATACCCAATTTGCAGGTATTTTTTTTAAAAATACCTGGATGACTCTGTCATCCATTTTAGAAGGCTTTAGTCTTTAGATTGTCCTATTGCTGGAATAGATATCATTTAAGCTTCTTTGGAGTTTGTGTCACACTGATAGCAGATAAAAAAATTAATATAAAATTATAAATATAATCTTGTAAATAAACTGTGGTGAGTTCAAAATAAATGAAAAAAATACAAAGAATAAATGCAAAATAAGCTACACAACTACTAGTGTGCACTGTATACTGTGTTGCTATTTATTACAATTAATTAATCTCCTGAAACAGAGGGTAACTATATATGCAGAATTTTAGCATTTGTGCCATCATTCAAACCAATGGTTGTGAATCTTGCTCGCATGGTAGTATTACCTTGGATGAGTTACAAAGTTGACAAAACAAAAGGAAACATTAACCACTATAACAATATGCATATTACACAGAAATCAAAGAGCTGCCATGGATTAGTATTCCTTGTTAAGATGGGCATTAGAGTCTTACTTGAAAGGCCAAACTACCAGAGCTCTGTCAAATAGTTTTGATTCTTCCCTCTGTTTTTAAAATTTATTATAAAAATATTCCAATTTTCTTTTTGTGCTTGATGTTTCCCTTCTGTATTTAGATGTTGGTTTTTCAAAAATGTGGTGAATCCGTATCAGGATCCGGATCTGTATCTCTATGTTGGTAACTTTGCTGTTTTTATCATCGATGTTGTGTCAATATCCTTGATTGATATCTCATGAACTTAGATAAATGTTGCTCCATATTGTTGAGGACATTCACCTGCAGATGAAATGCTTGTTTCACATTTTGGCATTTTGACATGGAGATTAAGTATATATATGCCTGGAACATCTGATGGCATCAGCTTCAGAAGTATTTTATGTATCAAGAAATTTAAAGCTCAACCTTGCTTGAAACCAATATTTTAGCTTAAAAACTGCTACTCAATTTACTTGCTCACATATCATGGGTGCATGCCCAAATGTCCATTCTATAAATGATTTTTTTGATGAGATACTTCTTGTTTGAAACAGTAGCAGATTCACATTTACTTTTATTTGTACCCTACTTCAAAAGATCGTTTGTAGCATCATGCTTTTTGTATCTTCTCTTCAGATGTAGTCTATGTTGTATGTGGGGCCTTGAATCTTACACTATAAATTTTACTCAACTTTTGATCTGTTAGAAGTGTCTATAATAGTTAATTTACATTTTCTATATTTATGCAGAGTGCAGCTTGGGGAGTGCATTAAAACTATTATTAATGCAGACTATCCAGAGCATTGGCCTTCCCTTCTTATCTGGCTCAAGCTTAATTTGCAAGATCAGCAAGTATATGGTGCTTTATATGTGCTAAGAATTCTTTCAAGGAAGTATGAGTAAGTATTCTGCTGCAATACAGCGTATTGTTCTGGCTTTCATAATTACCTTCCATTCTTTATACTAAACTAATTAAAGGTTTGTCAGTATGCAAAGTATTTGTCTCAATTTTCAATACAGTTTATATATACTCTTACTTTGTGTATGTCAAGGTTCAAGTCAGAGGATGAGCGAACTCATGTATATCTCATCATTGATGAGGCTTTCCCACCTTTACTTAACATTTACAACTGCCTTGTTCAAATTCTGAACCCTACGATAGAGATAGCAGAGCTTATCAAGCTCATCTGCAAAATCTTCTGGTCATCCATTTATGTATGCAAGCTGTTACTTTCAACACCCATAAATGCTCTTCTGTATTTATATCTGAATATAGCTTATCTGATTTGGATGTTGAATTAAGGTTGATGACATTGCTGTGCAGCTAGAGGTCCCTAAGCAACTGTTTGATCCTAATGTCTTTAATGCTTGGATGGTCCTATTTTTAGCTATGCTAGAAAGGCCAGTTGCTCCCGAGGGACAACCAACTGACCCAGAGCAACGGAAGTCTTGGGAATGGTGGAAAGTAAAGAAGTGGACTGTGCATATCATGAACCGCTTGTACACTCGATGAGTTAAGGGAAGACAATTAGGATTGTGTTTCTGTATACAATAAGTTACATGGATTTAAAGGTGTTATTGGACATATAGATGTGAGTTCACAGCTTTTGGTAATTGACAGAAAGCCTTCTTATGATTCCGAACTTGATTCACAGGATTTGTGGTAGTAATTCATTTAGATGATCTAAGGGCACTTTTGAAGAAATTTCTGCATTAGATAATGGCATCAGCATCACAACAAGGATTTACTGAAAATTTTTATTTGTATTATTATATTTTGGTCACAATCTATAGGTCTCTGATAAAAATGTAATCATCAGCTGTAAATAGATGCCTCAAATTTTCTTAATCATGATGCCAAATTATGCTATATCACTATGGTTATTGTGTCGCAAATTTGAAGACCCAAAGCTTTTAAAACCAGAGAACAAGCCTTTTGCTCAGATGTTTCAAAAGAATTATGCAGGGAAGATTTTAGAGTGTCATTTGAATCTGTTGAATGTCATTCGACAGGGTGGCTACCTTCCAGATAGGGTGACCAATCTTGTCCTTCAATATTTGAGTAGCAGGTAGGTCTTTCAATTATTTTCGTCTGTATAAATGGTCTCTTATTGGAAGCTTGTTACTATCCAAGTTGAGACACAGGTAGGATATGTTGTCTAGCAAATGTACTTGTGTTCAGGATCTGCTTCTTGTTTTTGTCAACACCAAATGCTTTTCTGATGGAGTTTTGGCTGCTTTTATTTACCAAGATTCCTCTGTTTTGGCTCAACTAGGTTTTCCAGATATGTGATTACCAATACTGTATACAATGTCATGGCTTGGAAGAATATCATGCTCGGAGATAACCTGGCCACATCTTGATATTTGCAAGTATGTATTATTACTAATAAGCTAGTTTGCTTGTATTTCTGATTAGAATGGAAAGGACTGGTTATGAGAAACTGTTTTCTGGAAATTTGAATTGTTAATGATTTAACATAGTTACAATTGTCTTCTATTGTCTCTTTTGCTAAGTGGCCTGTAAATCTGTACACACATACTGACTTTGTTATTGAAGTTGTTTTAGTAAGTTATGAGAGATTGAGTCTAGAGTAAGGAATCGATATTTTGGTGCTGACTTTGTTATTGAAGTTGTTTTAGTGAGCAAAGGGGCATAAATGCAAAGACCAAGTCAGAAGTCTTGGATGCAAAATCTTGTTGTGGCATAGGAAAATCCTTTATATACTTTGGTGTTTCCTTTTTTCTCAACATATCTGATTTCTAGAGTTCCATCTTTAGAGGACATCGATATTTTTCCAAGAAAAGTCCATTCTTTAATGAGAAAACTTTGTTCGATTGCCCCATCGATCTTCTCTCCTTTGGATTTTTCCTCCTGCTGCTTGATTTTCTGTTCCCTTTTATTCTTCAAAGTTGTTACAGAAAAAAATCACTTCGATACTATCTTTCTTTGCTATTTAAGGATTTTAGACGCCAATTTCTACTGACATCTAGCAGTGGACGCTCAAGCAAATTACATGCAGACAGGGAAGTTCTTCACTGCACAAACAACAGTCATTTGTGGATGTGACATTTCCTTGTTTCAATCCATTAAACAATCCCACTATAAGTCTATCCTCCTCTCTATCTCCACATTATGGTGTTTATGAATGTGTGTGATTCACATCTATATGTTTAATGTGATGTCTATGGTGGGTTTGGTTGTTATTGAGTAAATCAGATTAGATCTAGATATATATTTCTTATATCTACATGTTTTATGTCATTTACATGCATTTTTATATACTTTATAATGGTTTTAAAAAAGGTTACTTGCCTCTGTTTGTGTGTATGGTACTAGAAAGTGGAGTTGGATCCAAGTCTATCAAATTCGAAGCAATTAGGATTGATCTTCACCAAAGACCTCACATATGTTAAGGTGTGTAAATATATCTTCTGTATCACTTCATATCTTGTGTGTGAGTTAATTGTTAGATATAGTGAATGGATTATTCGATCTAGTGTGTGAAATCATAGTTGCCTACACCTCTATCTGTCTTGGATCAAGGAAAGGATCCAATGGAGGTATCACCTTTCCACAAGGGAGAATTCTCCATAACATATTTTGGCATGGAACATTCAAGAGTTTAATATTTTCCACATTCAATACTAAGTAATGTGCATGTGAGGGGGGTATACCTTGCTTCCTAGTAATATGTGTAGGTGATTTTTTTTTTTTAAACACTAACAGACGTCGCTTAACTGATGCTTCTGTAGGTGATTTTTTTTTTTTAAACATTAAGAGACGTCACTTAACCAACTTTTAATATTTATATTCATCGCTTAACTGACGGTTTCTAATGTCGCTTAACCGATGCCTACTCGTTATCTCCGTCTCTTAACCGACGGTTCACCATGTCGCTTAACCGACGCCTGTGTTTTATCTCCGTCACTTCATCGACGGTTCTCCATGTCGCTTAACTGACACCTTATATTAAAGCAATGGTAGCTGAGGTGTCGCTTAACCGATGATTTAAACCGATGTCGGATAACCAACGACAGGCCACTGACGGTTAAAAAAAAATAATAGTGTCGTACATGCGATAGGGAAGTGTCGAAAATCCGACAATACGGCCATCGGATTTTTGGTCAAAATGTAGTAGTGTTAGCTTCTATATAATTTTCACAACCAGCAACATGAATCATTCCCTTCTCTTCTCCACAGTCCCTCAGGCTATGCCTTCCCTCTCTAGTGCTATCCCGAGTGTACAAAGAAGAAAGCCAGCCCCCCATATATGTTTGTGAGGTTCCTTTTTACACTAGTTTCTTTAGGCAGGTCCAGAATCCATTTCCATTTCCCCAAGCTAGTTCAGAGACCACACAAGGCCGTGCATACAATGATTACAGTTCTGGGGTTAAGGAAACGTTACATAGGCCAACAAGGATGTACACATAGTGGTCAGAGTTTTAGGTTCAAGAAAACATTACAGAGGCCAAGGAATGCATGCGCACACAACAATTACAAACTTCTGAGTATTGCATGAGCTAGATTGACTGATACAATCACATAATCCAAATCTTCTTGTTGATTTATCAGTAAAACATGGTTTATGCGTATGCACATTTAGGAAAATGATTGATAGACAGAGAAATTGTGAAGGAGGAAACAAAACTGACGTGAAGGATGAAACTTCGAGAGGTTTTCTGCATGAGTCTGCATGCTTGAATGAAAACGCATAAATGAATGAATCCATGATCCATCAACAAAATGTCCTACAATTTTTTCCAAAATGTGAGGGAAGGTGAAACATGAACGCATGAGGGAATGGCATGTATTTTTTGGTGTTTTTCTTGCCTATGCAATAAAAACATGATTTTCAAAAATGGTGCTCTACCCATTTCAAATTTCTACCAAAACTCTTCCCATTCCTACCAAATGGATCAAGGTTAACATCCCCCCCTTATCGTTAGGAAAATCATGCCCCCATCTCTTTAATGTTTGCAGCACATAACTGGACACTGTAGGTTTTTAATTAATTTGTATTTTACACTATGTCTCAAGCATACCGTTCCTGGTTAGCAGATAAACCATTGGTGTCTATTCTAACCGTCGAACACAAACATAAAATCAATGGCAGGGCCTTGGCCTTGAGCTCCTTGCCATGATTTAATACAATATTTACATCATTTGAAATTTAATATCATGGGGTCAAAACCTAGGGTGTTACATTCCCCTCCCCCTTCAATAACACTGTCCTTAGTGCTTAACAATTTTAAAAAATAGAAAACTACATTGGAATTTACCTCAGTGCTTTGCAAAAATTGAGTCAACAATAAATGTTCCAGTTGCATGGCATCCTCCAGCTCCCATGTAGCATCCTTAGTACCGCAGTGCTTCCTCTGCACCTTTTTCTGTCCAATGGCATAATATGGAGCTTTTCCAAGTCCTTGATTGCATGCATCAACATGCACCACATGATCTTCTTCTGGGTCTTGGAGAATCCTTCTCCTCAACTTGGAACATCTCCAATTCCTTTGGAAACTAGCAACACCTATGCCCAAGCCTCAAGTAATCAATCAATTCTTGTGTTAGTATTCACAAGATTTTGCAAAATCATAAACGAAGCACATGCACATGTATATTGACATAGAATCAATCAAAACAAATTGTCAAGTGAACCAAACACTTATCTGCATAAGTATCTTCTCCTGCTTCCACAGATATCTGACTTTGATTTATACAACCATGGAATTCAAAACCCTGACACACCCCACACCTGGGTGTGAATTAAAGAGTAGCCAAACTTCTGTAAGCCTCAGATTACCTGCAAATATCCTTTAATCGAGATCCGGAAGCTCTGCTTCAGAGCCTAAAACTCCCTCTAGGTTCTTACCAAGCTCGGTGCCCTTTTTCTACACACCACAACAAATCAATTCACATGTCAGATTTATTCCTATAAGATGCAATCTATAATAGGTTTTTCAAAACTATGTCTACAACATATGCTCATGTATTTTCATAGAAAATCAATAACAACAAATTTTTTATAAGTAAAATAAATACTTATCTGTATAACATCTCTCAACCAAGATCTGGCAGCCCTATCCAAAGCCCAACACCTCTCTCGGTGCTTAATAGAAGCTTTGCTTAAGGATCAACAATTCCTCCCAGGGCTGACTAATGCTTAGCCGCTTACTTTCTAGGAACCATAACAGATTAAGTCACATGACAGATTCATTTTTGTAGGATTTATTTCTTAACAAGATTCTCAAAATCTCAGTTGAATCATTATGTACATGTGCTTTCATAGAAATTCAACAAATATGTGCTAAGTAATAAAATACTTATCTATGTAGAATTTCAGTGGCCGTGGTCAACCCATATTCAGAGCCTAACACCTCCTTTGTGCTTAATGATAACTCTAGTGTATGAGCCTAGCACCATTCCTAGGTGCTCACCAATGCTCAGGTGCTTACTTTACAAACACCAAAATACCTAGGGGTTATTCTCTTCACGGAGCCCCCACTCTCGTGGAAGTCCCTTTACGGCGTGAATGTGCTCAGAAAGAAGTCTATCCAGATGTCTTACTCCCTAGGCATCCCCAGTACTGATGCATACTGATGACTAGCTGGTAGGGGAAACAGAATCTATGTACCCTCATACATCCTTCCACTAGAGTCATGTATTCTCTATATATGTTGTTGTTTTCTTACCTGCGTTACATATGGACATGCAGTTTACACCAGATATTGAAAAAAATATTTCAACCATAGGTTTTCAAACCTATTCCAGACACACCCCTCTGGAAAGCTATGTATCAAAGTACATCCTTCCGAGGAGCCATGTACGCTCAGTGTTATAGCCTATTTTTGCTTCTCATTTTTAATGTATTTGCTTATGTTTTGAAGCTTGGTTTTGTTCATTTCTCTTAAAAATTTTGGTTCTTAGGTTAGTTTTAATCTTTTTTATTTAATTTTCATGTTTGTATTTAGATGATTTCTTACTTTTATTTTTCCAATTTTGATTTTATTTATCGAAATTCATAGTTAAGGGGCTTATAAAATGTTTATATGAATTAAAAAGGTCCTAAAAATATCATAAATTTTTTATCTAGATAATTTTACCAAAGTTAAATCATTGCTAGGAGTTGTATTTTTGAAAATCATTGAAGCAGGTTTTCTTGTAGTGAAAACCTGAAAAAGTTACACACGCACGCTACAAGAAAATCACGCTCTTCAAAATCATGATTTTGGTTCAAATTTTTGGAAATTCACGCAAGTGAGATGTCATTCATACTCGGTTAATGGCTTTGATCTGTGTTCTCATCCAAAATGATCATTGTGATAGGTGTTAATACTTCGAGCAAGTCATCATTAGGAAAAATTGCGGTGGTCTGGTGCAAAGTGGTGGAATAATGATAATTAAACATGATGAGGCAAATTCTCCTTGAATTTCATATCTCCTAAAGCGCATGAATATCATATGAGTTCGTGGCAAAGTGTTAGCAGTTTGTAATCAAGTTTTGAAGCCAGTCATAAAATTAGGGCTTTGAGGGGTGACTGTTTGGAACTATCGTGGCGGTTAGAGAAGATTAAGGAATGAAATTAGACACTTACTAGACAAGAAATCACAATTCTAGAACCTGGATTCACCACTCTGACAGGTAGGTTGTGAATTGATATCAAAGTTCATGTATCTGGGTTTATACTAAATAGAGGATTAATTATGGAATTTAATGAAGATTGCTAGTATGTAAACCTAATTCATACTAAATGTTTAATTCTCTATCAATAGAATTAAGACATTCATCAGTTTAAGATATAAAGTCTAGTTTGGGGGTTTGGTTTCCCAATATAGCACTGTCTGTCAACTTGTCAAGATTTGAATAGAATTAGAGTTTGTTTTGCTAAAAGAATCAACTTGACAGTCATTTAAAATGAAAAGAAGTGGTAAAAACAATAGAGCTGAACCTTCAGACATGACCTGGGTTCATACTTTTCCAGACTGTGCAAGATTGTTTTTAGAGGTAGGATGGTTAAGCTTTTTTGAAAGAATTGAGGGGTATCACACAGAAGTCTCTTATAAATTTGCTTAGTGTTTGGATAAAGATGTTGTTTCTTTTGATACTTTGAAGTTTAAGTTGACCAAAGAATTGTTAGCAGAAGATACAGGGATCCCAGATGAAGGCGAATACTGGTTTAAAAAATTGCCTTTCACCTTTGATGCACAGAAATACTTCCAGATGTGGTATCAGATTGGGGTAAAGGGGTACATATTCAAAAATTTAAACCACAATGGATAGAGCCAATCAGAATCCTACAAAGTTATATCACTTGTGAAGGGATATTTGCATTTTTTTTCAAGTATCATTTTTGGTTTTTGCAGCATCTCAGCCATGAAGAAAAAATGAATCTTCCGTTCCTTTTCTTTAAAAGTTTACAAAATATGTCTAGCAGGGTGAAGGAGCATCCAGATCACACTAAACAATCTGTCTTTCATCATGGGATTATAAATATAGTCATAAGTGCTGTTCTTCAAAAGAGGGAGAACACATGGGATTATTTCCTATTTTGGTATGCTTTTCAAACAAAGAAAGAAGATCAAGCTCCGAAGAGACAGTGGAATAAAGGTCAGAAGCTGGTCAAGAAACTAAAAATGAAAGTCTCAATCAAGAATGAAGAGGATGATGAACCAGAAAAATCTATGACTCAAGAAGATAAAAATGTTGAAATTGAATAGCAAACCAATATTGAAGAGAATGAAATCTCAAAGCCAGAAGTGAAGGAGGTGAAGCCTGTAGAAAATATTTTTCTTGCAGAACTGAATGAGGGTGTAAAGAAAGATGTGAAAGAACAGGAATAGGCTCCTATTATAGTACTCTCTCAAGAGGAAGAAAATTCATTGTTTGATGAAGTTAGGGTTGATACAGAACATAAGATATACACATAGTCTAAAGAAGAAGCAATGTCACAAGGGATAAATAGAAAAGTTGTCCAGCTAGCTTCTATCAAACATCAAGGGAAATTTTTAAGCATGTTAGGAGAAATTGGAACAACTTGGAGGCCCAAGACTAGACCAAAAAACAAACTCAGATTGAATATAAAGAAACTATTAAACCCTAAACTAGATAAAAAGAAGATTACAGTAATTGAGGACTCTTCATCTCAGGAAGAATTAGAATACATTGAAGATAAAAAAGAGAAGGATATGAAGGGTAAAAAACCAATGGATTTAGAAAACAAAACATATTTTACTGAGACCAAAATTTCATAGATATTTGAGGAAGTTCGAAAGAAGGTAATTTTAGATCAGCATCAAAGTGATTTAAAGAAACAACATTTAGTTCTATCAAGCTCTTATGTAGAAAAAGGAAGGGTTGTTGAGCAATAAACCCAATGCAGTATTGAAGCTAAAGAGTATTCAAAAATCCCTATGGCCATGACAGTGTAGATGGAAGAAGATGAGGAGATTTTCAAGAAGTTTAAAATCCCTTGGATGCCAGAAGAAATGCAACCAGCATCAGAAGGGAAGTGCATTGATTCTAAAAATGAGAATTTGCAGAGGAATATCAAATAGTACAAATATAATATTGAGTACCTGCAGGAGATAAATGAAGGATTAGTGACTGCCAATAGAATACTGAGAGAAGATCTAGAAGAGGTAAATAGTCACTATCAATAATTGATTATAGTTTCTAAGGAGGCTTTAAAAAGGAAAAGACATACTCAAAGCCTATTTACAGAACTAAAACAAACTATTCAAGAGCTAACAGAATAGAATGAGGAGCTGAAAAAAAGAGTTGAAGATTTGGAAGCAGAGCACTAGAGGGCAAGAAGGAAGACTCAAGCTTTAGAATGAATTGCTCTTTTAGAAGAGACAGCAAAGGACTTGTAAAGTGCTTCAAGAGTAGTATTTATTAGTTAGTTTTATTAGTTAGTTTGTGAAAAAGTTATTTTATTTTTGTATAATGATAAGTCTTATTGAACAATTTGGTAGTGGGAATTAAAGGAAGTTTGTTCAGTTATGTAATTGTCTTTAAGAAAATGATAGAAAAGTAAGGCTGAGAAAGGACCAAGGGTTCGATTTTTGTTGCAAGGGGAGGCTATAAAGCTATGGTTTATGAAGCTAAGTGTAAAAACTCTTATGTATTTTTGAATGACTGATTATGAAATATATGCAACTAGAATCCGTATTTAACCTATTGACTGGTTTCGTTTCTGATTTGTGTTAATCACTCAGTTGATATACTCATTTCTTGTTTAAGGTTATTATGCATGAAATGCTTGTTGACAGTGGGTGGAATTCAGTGCTGTGATGATTGTGTCTTGTTTATATTTTATATGTTATGCATCTCAGTTCTTAAATTGTTCATGATTTAGTGTTTTATTTAGCCTCATGAAGTTTCTTCCCTCTTGTTTACAAACTGTACAACCAAAACCCTAAAAAGACCTATTTTACTTAATTGTGTTTATTAAGATTGTGTTGGATTGTTCTTTCGTAGTCTGAGAATGATTTCTAGCACTAACATCTTTGGTGCCGTTGCTAGGGATGAAGTTGAAAGCCTACCTTCCCTGGGTTACACATCCTTTAACTGGTTTTGAGAGGTGAACTCAAACCACTGAATTTTAAAAGACTACTTTTCACCAAATATTTCACACTGGCTACCAAAAGGAGTTGGAACAAGAAGTACACCTAGTTAACTTTTTCAATTGGGTGTCTCAAACCCAGAACAGATTTTAAAAATAGGTAGGAAAATCAAAAGGTCTCAGTCATCTCCAGCCCTATGTAACCCTGATCAATTAGACATATCATCACTTTTTTCTGTTTTGAAAGGAGAGGAACAAGATTCATCCTGGTTAAAACCTACAATCCATGTTAGTAATTTTCAGTTATTTACTCATCCTCAATATTTCAAGAAAGAAAAGACCTTATCTTCTGGAAAATTCCCTTTATTTCACCTCAAAGTTGGTAAGACTCCATCTCAACCAATTCCTAGTAAGGTTTTTCCTTCATCTAAATCAGCCAATTTAAATATGGCAGCCCAAAATCAACCTTTAGACATGATGGACCAAATGGTGGCAGCTAGGTATGCACCTCTAGTTTTGCCTCATCCTTTAAATGCTCTTCCCAGGGGAGATTACCAAAAATAGTTTCCTAGGTTTAATGGACAAGGTGAGACTATAGCTAAGGAGCATTGGGATGCATTTCCCAGCTATGCTGATAATCAGAATATAGAGGCAAAGGATGTATGGATGAGGATGTTTGTACAAAGTCTAGATGGAGAGGTCAGAAAATGGTTCAAAGAGTTACCAACAAACTCTATTACTATAATAGAAGAGCTTCATGATCGTTTCATGAGACAGTGGGGTGATACTAAGGATCACACATGTTACATTACTAAGTTTGGAGCTCTTAGAAGAAAGAAACATGAAACCATAGCTGATTTTTCAAAGAGGTTCAATAAAATGTATGGCAGAATTCCTGCAAAGATAAAACCTTCTGAAACTTTTGCGAAACTCACTTATGCCAATGCTTTTAATCATGAGTTTTCCCTACTCTTGAGAGAAACAAGACCTGTTACTTTACTTAACATGCATGAGTCATCATTAGAAGTTGAGTCTAATATACTAGCTTCTAATAGACTGAAGGTAAACTCAGCTCAATAGGTATATGACAGAAAGGGTAAGAAAGAGGCATCTCCAGTGGTTTCAACATGCCATTCTACAGAAGGTAAAATTGATGAGATGACCAAGCTAGTGAAAATCCTAACAACAAAATTAAACAAGTTGGAATTGGAGAAAAATTCAAATAAACCTATTCAAGAGGGAGACAGAAACCCTAATAATCTAAATCTATTCAGAAGATAGTTTGCTCCTCGTTTCATGCTTAGAGAGAGAAGAAACAATGATATAAAATGAGAAAGGAGAGAATATGAGGATCAAAAGGTGCCACCACCACTTCAGAATAAGGTAGCTAATGAGGGAGAAATAGAAGAAGAAGAGTTCTTTGAGGATCCATATCAGGATATGAACTATTTTGGAGAACATTTGACTAAAGGTTTGTGACTAAAGAGGATTTTTTAAACTCAGAATATTATGATGCATATGTGTTTGAAACAGAAAATTATTTAAATCTTGAAGTGATTGTTGATATATATCAGATTGATCCAATGAAAACCCTAAATTTGAGATCAGAACCAAAACAGGTGATTCAAAATCCTAGGAAGAAGGTAATTCTGCCTCCTAAACAACAGTTTGATCTAGTATTAGAAAAAAAGAAGAATCAGGATAAAACAAAAGAAAATTGTTGAAGTTGAAGAAGTGAACAAAGGTATGCATAATTTTAACCTGGAAAATGAATTGTGCAAAATTAATATTCCTATGCCTTTCCCTGAGTTGATAAAGAATCCTTCTTATAAAAATTCAGTCATGAAAATGATTGGTTCAGAAAACAGACAAGTACCCTCTGACACAGTAAATATAAAAGAGGAAAATCTTAAAATTTTCATTGGATCAGCTTTGGCAGAAAAAATTGAAAATGATGCAAGTGCATTTCCTCCTTTTTACATTACTCTAACTATTCATGAGAAAATGATACATAATTGCCTTTTGGATTCAGGAGCATCTCATAATCTCATGCCAAAAGCAGTCATGGAGGCTTTAGGGTTGAGTATAACAAAACCTTATCATGACTTGTATGCTTTCGATTCCCGAGCTGTAAAATTCCTAGGAGTGATAAAGGATATGGTAGTTAGTTTAGCTCAGCTACCTATGAAGAATGTGATTATGGATGTAGTAGTGGTAGACATTACACCTAAGTTTGGAATGCTCCTCTCTAAATCTTGGGCCAAGAAGGTAGGTGGAACTCTATAGATGGACTTAACATATGCAACCATCCCTGTCTTTGGAGGTGAAAACAGAAGGTTCTGTAGAGAGTTACAATTTGCTTATATTGTGACTGATGACAAGAATCCTACAAATCATCCCTTGTATGCTGTTGAAAAGGATTTGGGTACTTGTATGTTGCATTTTAGTGATGATAATGATGTTGCTGGTTTATTATAGGTTGAAAAATAAAAATCAGTCACATGTACTAGGGAACACAAGGATAAACTTTGGCAAATGTATTTTGACGGATCATCATCAAAAGAAGGTGCTGGAGCAGGAGCTGTTTTGATATCTCCTAGTGGTGAAGTGGTAAGATTAATGTATAAGTTGGAATTTATTACCACTAATAATACAGCAGAGTATGAGGCTCTATTTTTAGGTTTGAAATATGCAAAAGATCTAGGTATTCAACAAATCTCTGTGTATGGCGACTCTGAGTTAGTTGTTTAACAAGTAAGGAATAACTATCAAGTAAAACAAGATCTGCTAAAAGTATACAAGAATGAAGTATGGGATATGATAGACAATTTATTTGTGTCTTTTAATATCACTTATATTCTTGGAGATCATAACCAAACTGTTGATTCTCTTTCCCTAGTAGCCACATATTCTAGGATTCCTAAAACAACACAGCTAAAGTATCCTATTGAGATTAGGTACAGGCCTTTTGTAACGGACAATATAAAGCAATGGAGAGTTTTTGAAGATGATTTTGAGATAAAAAGGTTTTTAGAGATGACTGGTGAGTTTTCCAATTCCTTATTTGATCAAGAACAAGATGATGAAATTGAATATTTTGAAGGTATTGCAAAAAATGAGATTGCAGGTCACAAGATCATTGAGCTGAAAGGTAATTTAATTCCTAATGGTTTGGTTCCTTTGGAGAGGATTTTTTCAAAGGATGATACCCCTTTAAAACCAGTTATGCAGTATTTAGAAGAAAATGTGATGGATCGTAATATTGGCACTAAGGAACATCCTAGAATGGTGAAGATCTCAAAGGAACTCACAACAGAACAAAGAAATAGGTACATCAAGTTATTAAAAGAGTATGTTGATGTTTTTTCTTGGTCATACGAGGATTTGAAAACATATGCTACTAGTATTATAGAACATAAAGTGCCTTTGAAACCGAATGTTAAACCTTTCAGACAGAAATTAAGGAGAATCAATCCAGCTTTGTTTCCCATTATAGAGAAGGAGGTTAAAAAATTGTTAGATGCTAAGATTATTGTTCCCCTCAGATATTCCTCATGGGTAGCCAATCTAGTACCTGTTAGGAAAAAGAATGGTGAAATAAGATTATGTGTTGATTTTCAAAATCTGAATAGATCTTCATTGAAGGACAATTATCCTTTGCCAAAGATTAAACAAATATTGCAGAAGGTGGTTGGTGCACAAAGAATGTCAATGGTAGATTCGTTTTCAGGGTATAATCAAATTGCAATGCCCCCTGATGATAGAGAAAATACAGCTTTTACTACTCCATGGGGTACTTTCATGTACGAAAAAATGCCTTTTGGATTAATGAATGCTGGAGCTATCTTTCAAATAGCTATGGACATAGATTTTGTTGGAGAAAGGGATAAGTTTGTAGTCATCTATTTAGATGATATTACCGTCTTCTCACAATCTGATGATGAGCATCCGAAACACTTAAAACAAACTTTCTTGAAATGCAGAAAATATGGTTTATCTCTCAATCCAAAAAATTCACATTTTGTTGTACAAGAAGGTAAATTGTTGGGTCATTTAGTTTCAGCTGATGGCATAAGGATAGATCCAGAAAGGGTGAAAGCAATTTTGAAAATTAGTTTACCAAGGAGTAAGAAGGATGTACAATTATTTATTGGTAAAATAAATTTTTTGTGTTGGTTCATACCAAATTTCACTAAAACCATTAAACAGATTACAACTATGTTGAAGAAGGATCAGAAAGTTAAGTGGATTGTAGAAGCAAAAAACTCATTTGTAAAGATTAAGATGGATCTTACGGAAGCACCAGTATTAGAAAGTCCTGATTTTATAAAGGAATTTTTAACTTTTTCTTTTGCATCTGAGGATACTTTGGCTTCTGTTTTATTATAGAAGAATAAGGATGGACTTGATCAACCAATTGCGTTTTTCAACAAGACCCTCAGAGACTCAGAGCTAAAGTACAACACTTTAGAGAACCAAGATTACTCATTGGTAAAGGAATTAAAGTTTTTCAGAATTTATGTTTTACATTCCAAAGTCATTCCTTATGTTCCTAATCCTGCCATTAAGGATGTTTTAACCCAACCTGACAGTGAGGGAAAAAGAGGGAAATGTATTGCAAAAATAATGGAATATGATGTGGACATTAGACCTACAAAGCTATTAAAGGGAAAAGGTATGGCTAAATTATCAGCTGACTCAAATTGCCAAGCTTTAGGTCTACACCTCATGGTAGAACAACCAACACAGGAAGAATTTAAAGCAGTGCAGGAGAAAGAAAATATTATGGACCACTATGCAGAATCCACATGGTATGCAGATATTGTACACTTTATTTTTTATTTACAATGTCCAGAACATCTAGACAAGAAAGATGCTAGGTATTTGAAGTTGAAAACAACTAAATATTGTTTGATAGAACAACAGTTGTTTTGGAAAGATCCAGGGGGTATTTTACTTAGATGTTTGGATAAGCCATAAATTGAAGTAATATTTGAATCACATGAAGGTGCTTGTGGGGTACATAAGTATTGGAAGGAAACAACTTATAAAATTCCGAGAGATGGATACTATTGGCCTTCTTTATTCTCCAATGTATATCAGTAGGTAAGAGCATGTATCCCTTGTCAGAAGTTTGCTGGTAAGCAAAAGTTGTTGTCACTACCATTAAAATCAATTGCAGTTAATGCCCATTTTCAGCAATGGGGTTTGGACTTCATAGGAGATATAAATTCTTCCTCTTCAGGGCAGCATAAATGGATTTTGACTGCTATAGATTTCTTTACTAAATGGGTAGAAGCTATTCCCACAATAAATGCAACAGATAAGGTAATCATAGATTTTATTCAGGAAAATATTCTTAGCAGATTTGGATGTCCCAACAAATTATTGATTGATAATGCTCAAGCTTTTAAGTCTAAGGCTATGGTGGAATTCTGTGAAAAGAATGGGATTATGTTGAAACACTCAACACCTTATTATCCTCAGGGAAATGGGTTAGTCGAGTCAACTAATAAGAATATTATTCAGAGTATCAGGAAGTTATTGAAGCAAAATAAACGATCATGGTATTCAATGTTAAAATATGCATTGTGGGAAGACATAATAACAGTTAAAAAATAAATTGGAACTTCTCCTTTCCAATTGGTATATGGTACTGATGCAGTGTTTCCTATCCAACTTGGTATTCTAGTGATGAAAATTTTTCAATACTGTTAGGAATAACCTAGTGATATCTAAAGAATAAATTATGCATTGATAGAGTTACAACAAAAATGGGAAATAGTAGAGGAAAAAGCTTAGTTGTACAGGACAAAGATTAAAGAAAGGTTTGATACAAAGATCAAAGAGAACATTTTTTCAAATGGAGATATGGTCTTGAGATGGGATGCTATAAAGTAGCAGAAAGGAAAGCATGGCATGTTTAATAATCTATGGTTTGGTCCTTTCATAGTATCAAAATTTCTAGAGAATAATACCTTTGTGTTACAGACTTTCGATGGTGAGGAATTGTCTAATCTTGTTAATGGAAATTTGCTCAAGCATTTTTACAGTTTTTGAGATGGATATTGGACTTTCATTGTATATATCGGTGTGAATAATAGAATAAAGACTCCATGACCCAATGGATTTTTTGCAAACTAGCAGGAAATTGCAGTTACAGCACAAAAGGCATTGATCTACAAGTTCTTGAAGCCTCACAGGGAGGACTTCATCCCATAGTAGGAGCTAGATGTTATAGCCTGTTTTTGCTTCTCATTTTTAATGTATTTGCTTATGTTTTGAAGCTTGGTTTTGTTCATTTCTCTTAAAATTTTTGGTTCTTAGGTTAGTTTTAATCTTTTTTCTTTAATTTTCATGTTTGTATTTAGATTATTTCTTAGTTTTATTTTTCCAATTTTGATTTTATTTATCGAAATTCATAGTTAAGGGGCTTATATAATGTTTGTATGAAAAAGGTCCTAAAAATATCATAAATTTTTGATCTACATCATTTTACCAAAGTTAAATCATTGCTAGGAGTTGTATTTTTGAAAATCATTAAAATAGGTTTTCTTGTAGTGCAAACCTGAAAAAGTTACACACGTGCGCTATAAGAAAGTTGTGCTGTTCAAAAATAATGATTTTTGGTTCAAATTTTTGGAAATTTGTGCAAGTGAGATGTCATTCATACTTGGTTAATGGATTTGATATGTGTTCTCGTCCAGAATGATCATTGTGATAGGTGTTAATACTTCAAGCAAGTCATCATTAGGGAAAATTGCGGTGGTATGGTGCAGAGTGGTGGAATAATGATAATTAAACATGATGAGGAAAATTTCCCTTGAATTTTGTATCTCCTAAAGTGCACAAAGATCAGATGAGTTCGTGGCGAAGTGTTAGCATTTTGTAATCAAGTTTTGAAGCAGGTCGTAAAATCAGGGCTTTGAGGGGTGAATATTTGGAACTATCATGGCAGTCAGATAAGATTAAGGAATGAAATTACACACCTAACAGACAAGAAAGCACAATTGTAGCACCTGTATTCGCCACTCTGACAGGTAGGCTATGAATTAATATCAAAGTTCATGTATTTGGGTTTATACTAAATAGAGGATTAATTATGGAATTCAATGAAGATTGCTAGTATGTAAACCTAATTCATACTAAATATCCAATTCTCTGTCAATAGAATTAAGACATTCATCAGTTTAAGAGATAAAGTGTAGTTTGGGGGTTTGGTTTCCCAATATAGCACTATCTGTCAAATTGTCAATATTTGAATAGAATTAGAGTTTCTTTTACTGAAAGAAGCAATTTCACAATCATTTAAAATGAAAAGAAGTGGTAAAACTAATAAAGCTGAAACTTCAAGCATGACCTCGGTTCATACTTTTCCAGACTGTGCAAGATTGCTTTTAGAGGCGGGATGGTTAATCTTTTTTGAAAGAATTGAGGGGTATCACACAGAAGTCTCTAATAAATTTGCTCAATGTTTGGATAAAGATGTTGTTACTTTTGATACTTTGAAGTTTAAGTTGACCAGATAATTTTTATAAGAATCTACAGGGATCCCAGATGAAGGCAAATACTAGTTTAAAAAAGTTGCTTTCACCTTTGATGCATAGAAATACTTACTTCTAGATATGGTAGCAGATCAAGGTAAAATGGTACATATTCAAAAATTTAAACCAGAATGGATAGAGCCAATCAAAATCCTGCAAATTTATATCACTTGTGAAGGGATATTTGCATTTGTTTTTAAGTATCATTTTAGGTTTTTGCAGCATCTCAACCATGAAGCAAAAATGAATCTTCCATTCTTTTTCTTTAAAAGTTTACAAAAGATGTCTAGAATGGTGAAAGAGCATCTAGATCACACTAAACAATCTATGTTTCATCATGGGATTATAAAGCTAGTCATAAGTACTATGCTTCGAAAGAGGGAGAAGACATGGGATTATTTCCTATTTTGGTCTGGTTTTGAAACAGAGAAAGAAGATCAAGCTCGGAAGAGACAGTTGAATAAAGGTCAGAAGCTGGTCAAGAAACTAAAAATGAAAGTCTCAGTCAAGAATGAAGAGGATAATGAACTAGAAAAATATATGAATCAAGAAGATAAAAATGTTGAAATTGAATAGTAAACCAATATTGAAGAGAATGAAATCTCAAAACCAGAAGTGAAGGAGGTGAAACCCATAGAAAATATTTTTCATGCAGAACTGAACCAAGGTGTAAAGGAAGATGTAAAAGAACAGGAACATGTTCCTCTTATAGTACTCTCTGAAGAGGAAGAAAAGTCATTGTCTGATAAAGTTAGGGTTCATACAAAACATAGGATATAGACACAGTCTAAAGAAGAAGCAATGTCATGAGTGATAAAAAGAAAATTTGTCCAACTAGCTTCTATCAAACATCAAGGGAAGGTTTTAAGCATGTTAGGAGAAATTGGAATAGCTTGGATGCCCAAGACTAGACCAAAAAACAAACTCAGATTGAATATGAAGAAACTGTTAAACCCTAAACTAGCTAAAAAGAAGATTACAATAATTGAGGAATGTTCCACAGGGACTTCACTTGTTGACCAATATCCTATCACATTAGTTCATATTATGGGTTTTAAAATTATCAAAAATTGAACCAATATATTGCAGGTATTGGGGGGGATGTGGGGTTTAACATGGGGATGGGTCACGGGTGGTTTATAAGGATTGAGGTATAAAAAGGGGTGGGGAGGAGGTTTTAAGTATTGGGAGGGGGTTTCAACAAAAAGAGTTTGGGTCAATATCTCTGGAAATTAAGCGTATTCTTTAATATCCCACGATCGCACGTGATATGTGAGAGGTTCACTAAGTGAAATCCCCGTGGAATATTCATATCAAGAAGAATTAGAAGACATTGAAGATAAAAAATAGAAGGATAAGAAGTGACAATGGTTCCGATGCAAAACCAAAACCTAGCCAATTTCGCACACCAAATCGGGAGAAAAGTCGAAGTTAAAACTAAACATCCATCTGCAACGGTGGAGAAAGAAACGACAAGGATTTCCGATCTAAACCCAAAAATCATCCGATGTGAAATACCGACCGATCAAAAGACAAAAACGCATTTCCTTCCGCAACGGCGGAAGACCAAAATGAAGATTCACCCGCAACGGCGGAAGATCAAAACAAAATACCTTCCGATTCAAGCATGCTTCAAATGCAATTAAAGGAAAATGATGAAGATTTGATCAATCATTGAAATTATTAATCATTTTAGAAAATTGAAAAACAGCTGTAGATCAACCCAAGCATAAGCAAGTCTTTCTGAAACGTTCTCAAACCAAATCCAAGAAGACAATCAAACTAATTCAAGCAAAAGGAGGGTCCTAAATTTTTTTGGAATTTTGGGAAATTGTTGCAACTGCAACAATTGGTGGCTACCTGGTGAACCCTAGATCTCTGAATTAACTCCTTCCCAGTGCAAGACCGTCTGAATAAAAGATGAAATCTTCTAGATGTTTGTATCCCTAGGTTGGCCAAATTAGGCATTTAAACCATTGAGAAGTAGTCCATTCTTTGGGACATGGTAACAATAGAAATATTGCAAGTATGAATAACTCGTTTGAGGCCAAATAAGTGAGGTTTATTTTGCCTGTCCTTAGGTAGTTTCCAGCTTGGACACCACAGGATTGTGACAGATAGTAAACAGTATTATCCTTTTGTTCCTCATTCCCATGCCAACTGCACTTTTGTGCCTTTTGAACTTTAGTTATTTTGATATGAGTCTTCCTGCATGCATTTCTTACTGAATTTTAATTCAAGATCCTCTATCCCATAGTGTCCTTTTGTGTGAACAGTGTACTTCATATTTCAGTTCACGGACGGAGAGGATCTTGTGGCAGTTTAGTACTTCATGCTTTGATACTTTGCTTTGATATTTATTGTTTTTCTTTAAGGAGTTTTTGGAATCTTGATATCTTTTATCTTTTCTAAAATTATGGCATGGGATCATTTATATATGATATACCATTTACCCTGCTTCCTTTCCGTGGATCTTTCGCTGTCACCCCTTTGGATATTTAAGATGTGAAATGGATGGAGCCTCGAAATAGTATTCCAGACCTCTTTACTTCTGAGTTATTTATAGGGGTTAAATAAGACTTCAATGAATGCATGGCCAGTTAGGAACACTACTACTAGAAGACATTCTATGTTCCAAAACACAGTCTTGTGCTCAAGATTTCAGTTAATCAAGAACCCTGATGTTTCCATTGCAACCAATGTTTTCCTCTTTATTCAAAACCCAAAAGAAATGTTAACAAAGCAATAAAAGAAAACAGTATCAAATCAAATAATCAAAAAGAAAATAGCATCAAAGCATCAAAAAACGACATCAATTTATTTATGTACAAAGCAAAAGAAAAGAAAAAAAAATTTTGCCCACCCCTAAATATCTATTATCTTAGGGATTTACAAGGTGGGCTGGATTATAGACATGAGACATCTAACCATGGTCTAGCTTTGCTATTTTTGAAATTGAACACATGTCTACAATCCTACAGTCATCCCCTTCAGCCTGAGGAAGTTGAAGGAGCTCAGGCTGATATTTAATCTTAGAGCTGGCTTTTATTTCTGTAAGATGTCTTATCTTAAGCTCAATCAAATAATTTCCCAGGACAGAGTCAGCAGATTCATTTCCTTCCCCCATCTTAGTGACAGTATACTTCATGTAAGGCTCTCTCAAAATCTTAATCTTATTTGGGGTACCTGTGAGAGGAAACAATAAATGAGACCAATCTGAAGCAAAATAGCCTTTTAACCTGGCAGACCAATCTCTATTGAGAATAAGCCCATATCCACTAGGTATGTCAGCCACAGTGATGTCAATAAATTGACAAATCTTTTTGTTTGCAGACAAGCGAATGAGGACATTTTTCATTTCTCCCACCACTTTGACACCTGAGCTGTCTAATTGCATTACTTCACAAAATGTGGACTCTGGCTGTCCCTTAATCTTTTTACAGATCTCCAGTGGCATAACATTCACCGCTGATCCAGAATCTACTAAGCAATTATGCACATTATGATTCATCATTTCTAGGGTCAAGAGAAAAGGTGGGGTGTCAGCTGTCTCTTCCCAACCTGGTTCTATGTCTTCTTTTCCCAGTTGGTTTTGAGTAGGCAAATCCTCTTCAAGCTCCCCAATTTCATTAGTGTTTTCATCACTAAAACTTATCAGTTCTTCTACAGGTTTGATAGTCTCAGTGATTGGCTTGGCTTCCTGGTTGACCGTAGTGACTTCAGGTATTTTATTTTTAACATTCACATCCACCTGTCTCTTGAGATTCTTTTGCAGCCTTTTGATCTTTGACATTGTTAAATCCATGTCCTCTATTGATGTAGGGGTGCATTCATTTTTGAGAGCGCTCTCTTCAGTGTCAAACAGGGAGATACCATTCCATGAAAGCATAGTGTCATTATCTTGTTTCTCCATAGCCTATTTTTTCTTCTCCTCCTTGCCACTGTTCTTAGTTACTTTAGAATCTAGCAGTTGATTCATAACTAGTGTTATCAAATTCAACCATTGAGGGAACTTCTTTTCCGAATGAGGTTGTTGGTGAAAAGTGCAGAAATTATCGCCCCCTACTTCTGTTATGTTTACTGATGGTAAAAGTGGGGGAGGGACTTGCCATTGGTTGTTATCCTCTCTTTTTGGATAATAGGGTTTGTGAGTTTTTTGAGCTTCCCTCCCTTTCTCCAAATCTATTATTCTATTGGATAGATTCTGCATCATTTTCAGCATTCCCTGATAATCATGTGAGTGATCCTCTTTAGGTTTAGACAACAGTAAAGCTCTTCTCCCGGTAGTCTTCTCTTCAGGTAAGTCAGGGTAATCTTCCACACTTTCCATTTCAGCTTCTACCCTTCCTGCCTCTTCACAAGTCTCTACCAATGTAAGCTTGGCTTTCATTTTAGCGAACATAGCTAACTCAGGTCCTACGGTAGATGTATAATATTCAATTAAGACCTTGTCTGAGGGTCTGTCAGCTTCAGAAAAATTCTTTAGGTATAATGAGAATCTTTGAGTGAACTTATGTACCTTTTCATTCTTCTCTTTTCTTAACAAACCAAGACCTTTCATCAATGAGGCATGCATTTTTTGGGCTGTGTATTTACTCCTGAAAACCCTTTCGAAAGTGTTCCAGTCTGGGATCGAGTTTGCGGGTAGGGAAAAGTACCATGAAGCAGCTGCCCCTTTCAAGGTATGAGGGAATAATCTACAGACAACATCTTCATACTCCCCAGCCTTTAACCCTTCTACTGCTAAATAAAAACTCTGCAAGTGATCATCTACAACAGTATTTTCCTCAGGGTCAAACTTAGGCAGTGGCTTATCAAAACCCTGAGGTAAGTTATGCAATGGAGGCGTGAGGTTCAAAGGTGATCTAGCTCTCCAAGCAGGTAATGGGTTGGGCAGGTTCACGATCACATCAGCCATGAGTACAGGCAAAAGAACAAAAATCTGAGCAAAGAGCAACGTAGGGTGAGAACAAGCTTTCTTACTTCAAAGGTATAACCGAAACCTGTAAGCACTTGGGTCAGGCTGAAAGCTTCAAAATATCTGCTGGTAAGGTAATATTGGGAAAAAATAATTTTCCATGGCCATCCATTCACTAACGGCCCTCCTTCTAGCACCAAAACTGTTGAGGCCTGGAAATTCTCAAGCGACAACAGTAAGGGATTCTCCCCAATCAATGTTCCCAACTAGCATGTTGACTGTTTGGTATAAATAATCCATCCGGTTTGTGGTCTGGCTATTGTAGGTCAAGTAACAAAACAAAGGTTTTACCGGTTGTGGCCTGGTCCACCGAGTTTTTGTATTTTTGACTTAATGTATGAGATGCATATACCTAATTAACCATGCAGGGTGATGAGGATGCAGGAGCAGTCACAATGTGATGCGTAGGTTCTTACCTCTCGTCTTAAGGCTCACATGCATCTATATCACATACGTAGTAATGAAATGAACTAAATATCTATCTATCTACCTATCCTCGGGGAGCAAACTGAAATTTAATTATGAGTAATGTAAAGTGTGCATGCAACATAGAGAGAAACTACAGTTAGCTAATATATCTTCCCACAATGCATGAACAATTAAAGATATTTCAACAACCAGATAGCCAATTGTTTATGAACGACATTCATTACTCATGGTAGAAATCTTCATAAAATAAATCGGAGAACATTCATACAGGAACATAGGTTCAAAGAGTTAGAACGGTCTCACAGTTAATGGATACAAAGTTGAAAACGAAATAGTTCCTCTTCAACAAATTCATAGCACAACATTTGAATATTCCACCAAGATTTCTCCAACAGGCAAACTGTAATTATGTATTGCAAAAGGAAATAGTTCTTCTTACAATATTTCTTCACCAATCTAACTAGGAAAAAGTCCCCTTTCTTCCCTCTTAGTCTATTACATTTATACAAAAAGGTGAGATGGTTGGGTTGCCCAAAGTGACCTTTGGGCTTCCCAACCCCTCGTTTCCCAATGTTCTACTTTTCTTAAATGTTTTACAAAATAGTTACAAAATACAAAAGGTGACCAATCCCTCACGAGGAGGGCCCCACTTGGCTGTCTAGAAACTTCTTCCAAGCCGCAGCATCAGAGGCAATGCCTTCAAATGCACAGGGTTCCAAAAACTAAATGTTGATTTCAAATTTTTTGGACTGGTTCTTTATAGCTTCCACTCTGCCTGCGCTTAACCGAAGCTGGTCTTCTAAGATCTACACACTAACTGCTAAATGGCCTACTTCGCTTCTCAGAATCTGGTCTTCAATGGCCTTAATGTGCTGCATTCTTGCTTCTTCATCCTGATATTTCTTCTGCAAAAACTCCAAAAATGAGTCATGGTCCGGGAAATCCTTGAGCCTCTGCTCAGCCTCTATTTGGCACTGGTTGTAGGTAATGAGAAGTCTTCTGAAAAAATCAGTGCATAATCCCTTTTTTTTTGAACTGCCTTCTTGAAATATTCAGCGATGTTGATGGCGAACTCTACCAGGTCATAATCCCGCTTAAGGGCCTATTTATATTTTGATGGCAGCTCTACTGGAGTTTCTTCATTATTTTCCATCCTCGCCATTCTTGCAGTCAGGACCTATAGGACGTCCTGAGATCTGTCCACAAAGTAAGATGCAGTTTCCAAGATCTCTTCCAATCATCCATCGATCTGCAGCACTCTACATCTTTCTTCTTCAACAACAGTCTGTAGCTGCAGCATCTTGGCCTTTTGGGCCAATACATGCTCTTTGAACGGCTGGAGGTTAACCTGTTGTTCTCTTGCTACCTCCAGAGCAGTTGTTAGCAAGGAAATATGTTCCTGGTGTTCCTTCTTTAGTTCTTGGGTGTGCATATCATTGGCCTCCAAGAGGATCTTTTGCTGCTCTTCTAGCTCCTCCACCTTCGCCAGTAGCTGTTGCTTTTCAGTTCTTAATTCTTGGTGTTCTTTCTGTACTCTCTCCAGAGACTCCTGTGTCATTTCCAGCACTTGTATTTCTCCTTGGAGGGCATGTACTTCAGCTCTTGAGGACTTCATTTCCCTTTGCATATCTTCATATTTCCTCTTGATCCTGTTGCTTTATTCCCTCTCTTTCCTCAATGTATCTTTCAACTGAGTAGAGGATTTCTTGGACTGCTCCAAGTCAGTTATTATTTTGCCTACATTATCCTCTGAAGCTTGGATAAATGCAGACCCGGCTCTTAGGGTGAATCTTGGATCTTGGTCTGTTTCTAACATAACAGCCGTATCCGTTATCATTTTACCAGGTAGAACTTCCGCCTCAACTTTCCTCTCTTTTCTCTTTATTATTCTCTTTGTTTCCCTATCATAATATACAGTGTTGAAATTAGGGATTTCTTCCCCTCTTTTCTGAACAAAAGGAACCATCTTGAGAGTGGGGACCATGGGAGTGCTGGAAGTAGGTACTTATGGGTCTTGAACCTCGGGGTTCTCAACATATTGGGTCTTCCCTCCAGCTATGTTAGAAGCTGACTGTTCTGTCTCAGTCTATGTCAGCTTCAACCTCTCTGCCTCCTGCTTTTGCAGCTCCTCATTAAGCTTTCTCTTCACTTCTTCAGCTGCTTTTCTAGCTACTTCTTCTTCAGTATGCAGCCATTCTGCAGCTTCTTTTTCCAACCTCTGAGCTTCTTCATTTCTCCTTTTGAATTCTTCCTCAGCCTTAGCCTGTTTGTCCCCCTTTCCACCTTTGGTGGTGATCTTTTTCGTGAATCTCCTCTTCAGTGCTATCATGTTCGGGGCATTTTGGAAGACAGATTCATCCCTATAAAAATGGTGGGTATACTCAAAATGCACCTTGTTTTCCTTACAATGCTCTGCAACTTTACCATGGGAGTCATTTCTATGGTAGGGCATCTCGCCAAAGTGGAACTTCTCCAGCTCCTCTACGAATTCACCAGCTTGTTTCACCTTAGTGAACCTGTAGCTTCCTAGTCTGAAGGGAAAGGGAGGATAAGCAGTCTTCTTATGCTCCAACAGGAAGCTGCCTATTCCATCCAAGAACACTTGTCTGACTGCCTCCTTATGGACAATGTAATTAGTTGCGTATTTTGGCAGTAGGGAAGGTGCTCTCCAGCTTCCAAACATCCTGAAGTACATGCCATGTTCGGTTAAATAGTAGTCTGCATAATCTTGTATCACTTGCATGGCCTCCTCCGACATACAACCACACTCTTTCTGGAAAATGAGTGTGTATAGTGGCATAATGAAGTGCTCATAGACTTCTCTGTAATGGTTGTGGTACTGGTGTGCCCACAATGGTCTATAAGTAGCATAGATAGGCATTCTTTCCCTGTCCCAGATGCACCTGAGACCAGGGAAAGGCTAGTTGCATAGTATACAGTCTATGAGTATTGAACTCATATAAAATTCAGACCTTTTCTGGGACTCTCCTCCCAAGGCTGAGGCCAAGCAAGAAGAAAGACTGCTTGATACAAGGCTGGCCCAGTTGAAGATGGTCCCTTGGGTTTCCACATGAAAAATGATGGGTATCCACTCTAGCTTGAAGAATCTGCCATGAGCTCTCCTAAAGACCCTATTAAGCATCAGAGCTATAAATCTGTAGGGATCCCTCAAGCTCGCTGTATCATACTCACCCATGGGTCTGTATCAGTAATGTTTTCCCTGCAACAGCATTCTCTTAAGAGTCTCTACCAAGTCCATTCTAATGCTATTCAGCCAATAATCAGATAAGAATACTTGGGCTTTTGGCAGGTGATAAGCCAACGCCACATATCCAAGGCTAAATGCAGCATAGCCCTGTCTTTCAACATTTTCCAGAATCATTGTGGTTACATCTGCCCGGGGCAGAATCCAGCCAATTACCTTAGAGCATGGGAACAGCTCTGGCTTGGTGGAGTCCTTCATAAGGGAAGATCTTTCAATGTTTGCATATATGGACTCTTCTTCTAAGCCCATGTCGGGAACTTCTCTTCGGGTAATAATTCTATAGATTTCCCCCCACTGGTATTCAGGTTCCAAGCCAGAAATGCATTTAATGTCTTCATATACATATTATGTCTTGGTGACCACTTCTACTTCTAGCTCTTCTTCGACCACAGGGGCCTTCTTCTTTTGTCTCTTTGACATTGTGAGATCGAATTCTTCCTGCCATATATAACATTGTAACATTAAGCAATTCCAGTTGCAGACACTTATTGGACAATGTGCAGTGTTTTACTTCTTTTATGTGTATCATGACAGCAATTAGTTAACAAAGCTAACATATGTGTATGACTAGGCTGAAATGACCTTACTAACAGAGTTATTGAAACATGATGTGCATTGTTCAGTGACTTAGTCTATGTCTAGCATAATTGAAAAGAGTTATATACATTAAAATGTGAAATCTATCATTTATGTAGGATATTAAACAATTCTATCAATCATATTCAAGATGGAAACAAATCTACATTAATGCACAACAAGTCTCGGCTCTCTGCGCACACCATGGTCGCTTCGTCGTGTGGGAAAATAGTAGCTACGTGGGTTTTATCAACGATGTCACGCTTATGCACTTAGGGTCAACAACCTAAGAGCAGGGGTACACCCTCTTCCCCAGCCCAGGTTCGACACTGATCACAAATTAGGTTGCGTGGGATTGCATAGGTGAAAACAGCTAGGGCTTCAAATGTGGGCAATGCACAGCAGGATAAACAGCCCCGGGCCCTTCAGGGAGAGACCGCAGAAAAATAATCCTACCCAAGCATCATCACCAAGGGTGGATTGGTGCAGGAATCACAATGGCCGCCTGCACCGAAGCCCCCACTCGAACGGCGCAGGTTTGAATAATGGATGGTCGTGGCTAGGAAAAACCCTATGGGTCGAACAAAAAGAAAACCTCCACTGTGAACAGTACTACTACAAAATCCCCCAAATAAATATATAGGTTCGTGACTAACGGGGTTAAGGTAAAACGGCTGTAGTCCAACCTAACTCGTAGAAAACAAAACCACCCAATGCTCAAACGGAAAGATGAGAGGAAATCGAAACCTACCTAACACTGATGTGTAACCAGCGTGGAGGACTGTCGAGCTTCACGGTGGCAACACCTGGATAGCGCGTACCGAAAATGGGGGACCGGGTGAGTGTGAGAAGGTGACATCACGACAGCAACAGAGCACGGCAATTGAAAGTGACAATAGAATACATAACCCCTTACCTCGTATATATATACATGGTCAAACTCTTGCGGTAAGAAAAGTTAAAATCGAACATTGGAGCGCTTTATATCGGAAGTCGAAAGTAAACTTCGGTCCGCAACAACGGAAGTCCAAAGCGTGAAGTCATCCGTGAAGACACATATGGCAAGGAAAACATCGGACAGTGGAGAGTCTTATATCGGAAGTTGAAAGCTTACTTCTTTCCGCAATGGCGAAAGGCTGAACCAAAAATCCATCCGCAACGATGGGGGTAACTGGAAGTAAGGTCTAAATCAGAAGAAAATGATTAACACGTCAGAAATATCGACGCTTCCTTCATCCGCAACGGCGGAACCGTAAAGCATTCCACCGTCTGCAACGGGACTTAAGCCGGAAGCAACAACACTTAAAGGATTGGAAAGTTTAGAGCTTTGGCAACTGCAACGATGGAAAAGAAAAGACCTCGAGCAAGTGACTAAAAGTTGACGCATCAACTGGTGGATCGTTTTATACATCGGGCATTAAACCTCTTTGGGAGCTGCAACGACGGAAGAAATGATCAGAAAAACTTGTGATGCAAAACCACAAAGCATCCGACGTGTAAACAAAGAAATCGGAAAAAATAATCGAAGTCAAACCTGAAATCTATCCGCAACGGCGGAAGAAGAAGTGACAATGGTTCCGATGCAAAACCAAAACCCAGCCGATTTCGCGAACCGAATCGGGAGAAAAGTCGAAGTTAAAACTAAACATCCATCCGCAATGGTGGAGAAAGAAATGACAAGTCTTTCTGATCTAAACCTAAAAATCAGCCGATGTGAAAGACCGCAGATTGAAAGACGAAAACGCATTTCCTTCCGCAACGGCGGAAGACCAAAACGAAGATTCAACCGCAACGGCAGAAGATCAAAACAAAATACCTTCCGATTCAAGCATGCTTCAAACGCAATTAAAGGCAAATGATGAAGGTTTGATCAATCATTGAAATTCTTAATCATTTTAGAAAATTGAAAAACAGCTGTAGATCAACCCAAGCATAAGCAAGTCTTTTCGAAACATTCTCAAACCAAATCCAAGAAGACAATCAAACTAATTCAAGCAAAAGGAGGGTCCTAAATTTTTTTGGAATTTTGGGAAATTGTTGCAGCTGCAACAGATTCTGAAAATGATAATTTGCAGAGGAATACCAAATAGTACAAATATCGGATTGAGTATCTGCAGGAGACAAATGAAGGATTAGTGACTGTTGATGTATTTGTAACTTTGGAATGTATTCATCCATACATCTTATGTATTGTACCTTGATGTTTATTCCAGGATGTGTCTGTAATGTATTTGAGTCATGTCATGCCCCGATGTTCGTATCGGGAGGTTCTATCATGTAAACAAGTCATGTCAAGTCATTGTGGGTAACCCTCCTATTTGTCAAGGGTTAAATTCCCCACAGTTGTGGGTCCCTAGGGTTATTAGACTATCCTAGAGAACTCGACCCTAGGTGAGTCATTGTAAGTCGGGGCAATAGTCCCTACCATTGTGTTAAGGATAAGCCTCCTTGTTGGTCAAAGGAGGAAAAGTCCCCACAAGTTGTGGGGCACTAGGGTTATTAGACACTCCTAGAGATGTCGACTCTAGTAAGTAATAGTTAAGTGAGGATGACATGTTGGAGTGGGTTTCAAGTGAAAGAAAGAATATAAATAGAGACCGAGCCTCTCTATTTATCACACACACACTCACTCATTGGGGCACATGAGTGACAGGAGAAGTTGCTGGGACAAGAGAGAGACTACTGCTATCGGGAGATCATCTTTATGTTTTTGGGTTTTACTTTTGGTGCTAATTCTATCTACGAGGAAGTTGTGGGGTTTTATCCTTTATGGTTTCCCCAAGGAAAATTATTTGTGTCTCTTGTCTCTTGAGTTTTATTGTTGTGCATGTTATTCTCTCAGTTAAAGATCCTAAGATCCTAATGCTAGCTTGAATGATAAAAATATTACATGGTATTAGAGCTAACCTGAGAAGAAGACATTGTGCAGTTGCAGAATCTAGGGATTCTTGATTTTTGGGTCTCTCTCCACAATTCATCAACAAAAGTATTCTAGGATGACTCTCCATTGAAGGGCGCATCTTTCTGTCGAAGCGAAATTCGATTCTTAGCATTTTCAGTTTTGGTGTGAGAAATTAGGGATTCTTACAGAAGAGGAATTTTTGAGTGAGCCTGGCATAGGATTGCTCTCCTCATCAAAATCAAAGTTTAGAGACCTGGATCAAGATTTTTGGTTGGGTGAAAATCCAGGAAAGTCAAACCCTAGTTTGACCCCAAGCTGGAAAAACCCTAAAATACTAAAACTGATAAGTTTTGGTACATTCACTATATCTCAGGATTGCCAAAGGCTGAGGAGATGAAATTTTCTAGGTTGAATATAAAATCTTGATGTACACTATGTCCAAAATTCATCCTCAGAGTTTCCATATTCTGGGAGCTATGATCCCTCCAAGTTAGGTTTCCATCCTCTTCCAGAATGCATCCCTAAACAGGACACCTAGGGATAATTTCCATATCTTTAGCTACAAAGGTCCAAATGAAATTTCAGAAGATGTTCCATAAAGCGCATGGAATTTACTTTTTGTGGTCTGAATTGGAGACCCAGAAGATGAAATAGTGACACATGGAAGTCCATACAACTTCACTATTCTGAACAGTCTTGAAACATGTCACCTTGGGAAAATGATCACATGTCTTAATTGGTGAAACCAATTCTGATGAAACCTATGGTGATGGAACAAGAACATGTGAGGATACCTTAGTTATAATTTTTAGACACATAGGAGTAGTAATGTAGGAGATACCACAAAAACAGTAACAGGAATTTCTACAAAAGAAATTGGAAAACTAGGGCTTCATGTTCCGGGAGCTTCCCTCCACTGTTTTCAGAAAATGAGTACATTAGACAGCTCAAATTGAATAGATTTATCTTTATATACAATCAGATCTGAAGGATTCCAAGTTTTTAAAATCATGGTTTCTTTGACAAACCCTAGATCAGCCAGCTCTGGAACGAAAACAGACACCTCAAATTGGTAAGATCTAATATTTCGCTATTTCCATTTGAGGTTCTCATTTCAAGGTGATCTATGACACCAGCTTGATGATAAGATTGGTAAAGTTGAAAACTTACAAGCATGGAAGTATATGATCTCTTAGAAGAAAATGAATTGGAAACCTACATGAGTAGAGAGGTTCCAGTTCCAAAGGGAGATGAGGTTCAAAGCCTTACACAAGAAGAACTTGGTCAAGGCCAAGAAAATAATTGTTGATTCAATCATGGATCAACTTGTACCGCAAGTGTCTTCCCTAAAGACACCGAAGATGTTTGATTCCTTGACCAAGATATTTGAAGGGAAGAACATAAATAAGAATATGACTTTGAGAAAACAGTTGAAGAATTTGAAGATCCATAATGCAGAGACCATACAGTCATACTTTACGGGGGTCTCTTAAATAAAATAACAAATTGCAGTGGTAGAAGAAGAAGTGGAGAATGTAGAATTGGTGATAACCACCTTGAATGGCCTCCTAGGATCATGGGATTTATTCATTCAAGGAATGTGTGCCATAAGGGAGTGATTACTTTTAGCAGACTCTGGGAAGAAGAAGAAGCTCGACTCATAAGAAGAGAAGAGAAGATGGAAGCAACTGAAGATCAAGCTCTCATCATCAAAAGAAGATCCCTCAAGAAATGAGGAATATGAAGGAATCAATTCTTGAAGAACCTCTTATCCATCTTGAGCATTTGGATAAGAAATGATAAAGTCATGAATGAAGAAGATGATGAAGCTGAAGGCTCAAGAAGGAGTCTACCCACGAAACAAATAAAGATAAGTATTCAATTTTCATTTCATGATATTGTTTTGTTATGCATTTTTTTATATTCTATTAGTGTATTATGCTTGATAGAATGTTTGCATTAATTTTGGAGAATCGGGTACCTCCACATGGTATAACCTCCGCACCTCTAGTAATATAAAACAAGAGGTTTAACCACCACTCTTGGTGATAGGGCCTTGTTCTAGGTTTCAAATGTTCACCAACATCTGTAGGTTTTGGTGTAACAACAAACCTTACATGGTATCAGAGCAGAGGTCTTTGGTTCAATTCCCCCGAGCTACACTAGAGACGGGGTGTTGGAGTATCAAGTACCTCCACATGGTATAACCACCACACCTCTGGAAATATAAAACAAGTGGTTTAGCCACCACTCCTAGTGATAGGGCATTGTGCCATGTTTCAAATGTTCACCAACATTTGCAGGTTTTGGTGTAACGAAAAACCTTACAATTAATGAAAGTATACTACTAATATGCATATTATGGGTAAGTAGCTCATGGTGCTATACAAATCTTCATTTCTACTTATCTAGAATGAAACCTCTTTGATGACATATTGGAATAGTGCACAATCTCAATGTTGTCCTGGTAGAGATCGAAGGAATCTAGAAACGTTTCCGTGAGATATGGATGAATGTTGTATTGGATAAAATAGTTGCATGATCATATATTTATGCATAAGAAGTTTTCATTATGAATATAATTTATGAAATGTTTCTAACCATACAGCTAATGCATTTGAATTGTAGGAAAGATCGCATACATAATTGCCTATAAGGAAAGAAGGACGAGACTTGTTCCAAAGAACAAATGACGATAGTTCAAGATGAAGAATAATATGACAAATGCAGTGACATCATTGATGAAGAACCTTCCAGCTATGAAGAAGTAACCATGAAGAAAGGGAAGACCAGCTCAAGAAGAATGATGCCTAGGATGCAATATTGATACATGAAGAGAAGTTCGTAGTTCCATCATGCAGTATATGGAAACATCATGGGATACATGGCAAGATTCGTAGCACGAAGCATACACTATGAAGAGACATTTGCAGTCACTAGAAATACACATGACAGGAAGAACCATGTGTGTAAATGAAAGAAGGCCTTGTACAAGCTCAGAAGACACCCATGGGATAACACATACATGATGAGCTTGATGAAGATCTTAACCTTTTCTACAAGGTTGAAGATGAAATTCTATACACTAGATGGATACATAAAATATCAGTAGCATAGGAAGCTACTTGTCACTCTGGTACATAATGTTTTAGTGCATAGAGTACGAAAGATAGAGGGAGTATGATGCTCTACATCAGAGGGAGTGACTACAGAATATCTTGAGGTTTGACATGGTATGACAAGATGGATAGATTACTGATGACTCTAGTTCTTACAAAGAGTAAAGAGGATTCCAACCTTTGCTTCAAGGTTGAAGGTGGAAGACCAGTGATGCTCCTGTTATGTGTCGATGCACTATTTTCTAGGCATGGAAGTGTGGCAGAATGTAGATGGAATCTTCCTTGGACAAGGGAAGTATGCAGTAGAGATCCTTAAGAGGTTCAGGATGATGGACTGTAAGGCCATGACCACACCTATGGCATCAAACATGAAGCTATTGAGTGATGCTTCATAAGAGATGGTTGATGCCATGATGTATTGTCAGATGATTTGTTCCTTAATGTACTTGATCAAAATGAGACTATATATTTTCTTTGCTGTGAACACCTTGAGTCAGTTCTTGAAAAATCCGATACATGTTCACTTGATTGCTACAAAGCATATTCTGAGGTACCTGAGGGGTACAGTTGATTATGGGCTCAAGTATGAGGCGAGTTAGAAGATTAACCTAGAGGGTTATGTTGATTCAGATTGTGTAGGTGGTGCCATCAATAGGAAAAGAAATTCAGGGTGTTGCTTCAGTATGGGATCAGGTGTGATCTCTTGGTTTAGCAAGAAGCAATCATGTGTGGCACTGAGTACAGCTAAAGCAGAGTATGTTGCAGCTTGTTCAGCTAGTTGTGAGGTAGTATAGATGAGGAATCTACTATCTGATTTATTTGATCTCTAGTTGGATGCTACTTGTATATATTGTGACAACTAGAGTTGTGTGAAGTTGTCAGAGAACCCGGTGTTCCATGAGAAATTGAAGCATATCGAGATCAAGTATCACTATATCAGGGATATGGTGCATAGGGGAGTAGTGAATCTCTAGTATGTTGTGACGGATGAACATATAGCTAATGTATTGACAAAACCATTAGCTAGAGTGAAGTTTAAGTACTTCGGGGAGAAGCTTGGTGTTCTCTAGATCGAGGTCCCTTCCCAGGGGAAGTGATGAGTCCATGAGCCATCTTGACATGGTGAGAGGATTGGTTCCTTCCATGTTATATATGAGTGCTGAGCCATTCTGATATGACTGTAGGATTAGTTCCTACCACTAGTAGAAAATGAGAAATTAATGACTAAAAAAATGACTAAAATCAGGCTATAAATGACTATTTTTTGAGTCGGTGACTAATAGTAGCAAATTACCACTATCATATAGCTAGTTGTATTTCACTACTCATTAATAGCTTGAATTAGTAGTCATTGATTTAGTCATTGATAGACAATGATTTAGTCATTGATAGACAATGCTTTAGTCATTGATAGTCAATGATTTATTCATTGTTTTAGTCATTGATAGTTAATGATTTAGTCATTGATTTACTCACAGATTTAGTCATTGATTTAGTCACTGAGTTAGTCATTTATTTAGTCATTGATTTAGTCACTGATTGCAACCATTAATGACCAAATATACAACTAAAAAAACTACTAGATGTTAACATATTAATTACTAAGCTAAATACGCCTAAGATGTGGGAAATTAGCTACTAATAGTCTTATATATGTGAATTTAGTCATTTTTGTAGTCACAAATTTATGATAGGGCACAGAGGAATCGAACCACCAACCTCCTGCCTATAATTAGGTAGGCGCTCTACCATTGAGCTAGCATCCTTTAAGAAGTTGTTATTGCTTGAAAATGATGATATTCAAACAAATTCATGATAGATATCAATCTACAAACTACATAATTATTACTATTACAACTTACCAGTAACTAGTATTTATGAAAGTAGTCATTTACGCAGTGGAGAATTGTAATCAAGAAGGAGCTGTGTTGGATCATTTCACAAATCTCAACGTTTTGATCCCTACTCTGAGATCATCATCAGGAGACAACTAAAGCATGAGGTAAAAGACCAAGAATCCTGTCAGTATTTATAGTTAGTGTGAAGCATAATAGGTTCTAGGTTTTTAAATTGGTTTTAAGTTTTAAATTTTTTTAATTATTTTATTGTTATTTTTTAAATATCATTATTATGAAAATATTATAATAAGGTTTAAATATCTAAATTCAGGTGCTTTGGGAACTTCTCCAAAATCCCTCCAGACACATCATTAGCATCACTGACTTTAGGCATTTGCATAGTGCATATTTGCATTCTCTTATGCCTGGGGGGTCAGCAAATTTTATAGACATTATCAGATAAGCATAAAATTTCGATCATCTGAGTAAAACTAGGCCATCTGAGTAAAAATAGGCCACTATCAAAGCATATCGGGAGAAAAACAGACTCTTCTTGTACTGTAATGAAATATGAAGCCAATTATGCAAACATGCTTGAAATTTTTTAAGATTTAGATAGTTAAACTTAAACCTATCTACAGCACAAGATCAATTAATGCATTGCCATTAAAATGTAAAAGAAGATAGGAAAATTCAAAACTCACATAAAAATGATGAATTCAAAATGTATCTCTGACTTGTATTCAGGATATAAAGTTTCTAATCCCTTGAATCTTGTAGCATTTACAATTAAAATAAAAAATTATAATAGGTCAACGACCATTCTATCAATTGTTACAAAGCAGTTCTCCAGATTTCTACATGTCAGAAAATTATGACAAACAAAAATACCATGTGCTTCATCTTAATAGCATTGCAAGTTTAAATTTTTCATAGTCACCCACACTGACATTTTAGTTCAAAGGAATCCTACAACCACAATGCACTTTGTAACATATCCATTGCAAGATTGATATCCAATTTAGAATTTGGCATGATATTAGTCTTCTAAAGGAAAAAAATACAATAGAATAATACTTATAAGGATAGGTGTTAAATGCTCGTTTAATATAATAACAAATGTAGCCAATAACTGGAATCTAAAAGCACATTCTAGGAAGGAAAAAAATAGGTTTTAACGGTCAAACCCCAGGAATGTATTGGAGCCTATATTTAAACCTAAGAATACCTACAACATTGAGCTTATGGTCCTGCTTAAGCACAAAAAATGTCTAGGTTACAAACATTGCTTATAAATATAATCACTTTGTTCACCAGCAATGAATTTTGAAAATAGATTTTAGCACACTATCGATTTGATTATGTTCTTTTATAAAATTACGCTACATAAAATGTCTTCAACTTTGAGCTATGAAGTTCAGGAACTTACCAAGAATCATATGGATTTCTTGATTCACAGGCAGGAGGTGGGTCAATAGTATTCAGGATTCTAGGAAAAGAATGAGTATTAATTCTCTTTTTCTGAATGGGAAGATCACCTTTTTCATAGTTCTTTTCCCAGCACAAAAGTTCTGCTATTTCTTCAATTTTCTCGTGTTCCTGCTGGAGCTCCTCTTTTGATCTCTACCAAGATTGGTAATATTGATTTCAAATGATGGGAGGACCAGAGAGAATCCAATATCCACCTGTTCTTAGGACTCTATCCACTTCTATCAAATACATACCATCTGCAAACAAATGAAGCTACACAAATCAATTTGAGAATCAAATCAGTAAATTCAAGGCTCTTCTATAGCTCAAAATTTTAACTTTAACAAAAGCATTAATCCTGTAAAAGTCCCCAATACCATTTGAAATCCAAGGTATCAAACACCGTGAACATTGAGACATGTCAAAAGCCCTAGAAGGGTAAGGAAGTTGCTGTGTCCCCATTAGACCAATCACATCAGGCACACCTCGCTCCAAAGAAAACTGCACTTGGGATTCATGTGAATCCCTTGGTGCAAATGACATGGTCAAAACATTTCTCTTCAAAATTTATGCACCCCACCTTGCCACCTAAGCATGCCATAAGGATTTAAGATAAGGGCATATCCTTAAACTCCATAAATCATTGCAAAAACAAAATACAGGACTTATCACCAAACTTTGCCACCCATGCATATATATAGTTGCCATTAATAATCTTAACCAACTTAGGGAGGTATTTCACAATTAATATTCACCATTATCCTTTGTAAACTTGCTAAAGAAGCCAAGTTTGTTCACTTGCTATCTTGTTTCTCAAAGTCCATTCGTTTTAGCTCGAAACTTGAGGTAGACTTGATTTATGTTCATAACTCACCTATTGACATAATTATGTCTACAAGATTTAATATTTGTATTTTTGTTTTTTATTGTAGGATATTTATTATTTAAAATGTCAAAAGCACAAGGAATAGGGAAGCTACCTTAAAATGGGAAGTTGAAGAAAGTCCCAACCCTTGGAAAGATGCAGATCCAATGTTGTTGACGGATACAAATCATTTAATTGGATTCCAAGATGACCTTGAGTGCCCAAATACATGTATAGAATGTTCGTCAATGAAGACTTCCATAAGGACCATGAAGACTCAGAGGTTTTTTGAAATATTAGAAAGCACATCCTTTACTTGATTTCTGCCAAACCAATAATATTACCATATAATGATGTTGTCAAATCGATATTCAGACACATTAATCTTGGAATGAGATCAGTCATAAGTGAAGGTAGGGTTTCCATAGCTTATTTACAACCCTATTCATTCAAAATAATGTTCAACCTGAATAAAATGCAAGTGCTATTGAACAAAAAAATTCTGGATGATTACAAAGCCAAGGAATTCAATCTAGTAAAAAAATTGAAAGATTGGTGGACTGAATATAAGGCCTTCTTAGAAAAGAATAATTGGATGTATTCTACACAATACTTGAGATACCCATATCGGTTTATGAAAACCATGATTTTTATGTTATATGGCGAGGAGGGATCCTCTCATTTTAAAATAGAATGGAATCTATTGGCGCATCATGTAGTAGACACATGGCATGATTTCAATTGGGTGAGCATCTTGTCTGTCAATCTACTGTGCTTCACTAGGGCCATTAAAAAGGTATAAGGATACAAAAACCAGATTTTTTACATGTTATATTACATATTAGATGCATCTGTTCCTATAATCCTTTTCCCAAAATGGGATGAGAGTGGAAACCTAGTCTTCTACCTATGCATGCATATTGTTGTGAATTGTGGTCCTCCAGATATAAGTTATATTTATATAACAAAAATTAAATCCTTGCAAAAATTAAAAGAGAAATGAAGGGTAACCATACTAGTCATGATAAATTCCAATAAAGCCTCTTTCATATATCACACCAAGTGTATTATTTTTTTCAATGGTTGGGACAACATTCATAACCCAAACTTTTTCGGATGTAAGTGCTGCTGCAAAGCCACCAAGACCTGCATTCATGTCCATAACATTGCGATATCTACTCTCCCCAATATATTTGTTCATTCTTTTGCAGCCTTTCGCATGCTTTCTCCACAACTGTGTATCAGCATTATATGTCTCAGCAGTAACACCTGATAATGAACCACTGAGAACTCTAGGAGGAACAACATTCAGGCGCTTTGGGAACTTCTCCAAAATCCCTCCAGACACATCATTATCATCACTGACTTTAGGCATTTGTGTAGTGCATATTTTCATTCTCTTATGCCTGGGGGGTCAACATATTTTATAGACATTATTAGATAAGCATAAGATTTCAATCATCTGAGTAAAACTAGGCCATCTGAGTAAAACTAGGCCACTATCAAAGTAGATCGGGAGAAAAATAGACTCTTCTTGTACTGTAATGAAATATGAAGCCAATTATGCAAACACGCTTGAAATTTTTTAAGATTTAGATAGTTAAACTTAAACCTGTCTGCAGCACAAGATCAATTCATGCATGGCCATTTCAATTGGGTGAACATCTTTTCTATCAATCTACTGTGCTTCAATAAGGCCATTAAAAAGTTATAAGGATACAAAAACCAGAGTTTTTACATGTTATATTACATATTAGATACAGTTTGTTCCTATAATCCTTTTCCCAAAATGGGATGAGAGTGGAAACCTAGTCTTCTACCTATGCATGTATATTGTTGCGAATTGTGGTCCTCCAACTATAGGTTATATTTCTATAACACTTGTGAATTTTTCATGCCCCCCTTATATACTGCTATTTTTAATTGACATGCGGTTATCCAAAGAAAACATGTTTTCCCTTTTGAACATTGGAGACTAGTAGATCCCATAAATTTACATATATCAAGATTTTTTGTGCTTCTACAACCCCACACCTTTTAGCTAGGTATGTTCCTAATAGGATAGTCCATAGGAAAATTACATATCAAACTATGGTGCATGGGATTGCTTCTTTCTTATCTACACATGATAAAAGCTATTGGCTCAAATTTATGATCAAGCTAGGATTGTTCACTTTAACAAATGTCCCTCATGCCAACAAGGAGGATATGTTGTCAAAGAATTGAATCTTAGTGTAGATACCCTAAGGAGACACGATCACATAAAATTTATTGAAGAACATTTCAAATCAACTAGCTTGGCTATAATGTATAGACATGAGCCCAATCCTCATGATGAAATTTTCCAAGGAGCTTTCACATAAAATGAAGTATTGAGTAATATGGAAAATGACAATCAAAGAAGAATGTTGTATACAATTTAAGAAGCTAACATGAAAATAACAGTGGAATTCAAACAAGTATCATTTGGAAATGACATGGAGAAAATAAAGGCAAAAACAAAGTTTGATGCCACTAGAAGAGAAGATTTAGAGAAAAATGTTTTTGACGCCAAAGATTAGTTGAAGCAACAACAAATGCAAGCTATAGAGGAGGCCAAAATAAGGGCCAACGAGGAATCTAAGAATAAGGGCCAAGGAGGAATCTAAGGAGGATTCAATTACAGAGCTCTGTTCACTCTTTTTTGCATGATTCCTCAATGTCAAAACTAAATACCCATTCAGTTCATGCTATGACCCATTTTTCTCCAAACCAAACAAGGATTACTACATATCAGCACCATGTACATCCATCAATTACAGTTACCTAGGATATGTATGAACATAATTAGTCAAGCACATGCAAAAATATTATAAATGGACAAATAGAAGAAAACAATGTAGTTTAGTCCTTCCTTAATTTCTATACTCATATTTATAATACGATTACACTTTGTCTCTTAGGAGACAAGTCACTAACGAAATAATGGACATACTTGAGAGAGAGAGAGATAGGTAGTTGTAGGCCAGAGGGAGACAAATATTGACCACAAGGTCACAGATCAATATTGTCAACCTCAAAACATATATAAAAAACAAAAAAATCTATTTGCATTTGCAGCAGCTGTAAACCCAACAAATCTCCACCCACAAAACTCAAAATCCCTAATCAAGGTTCTACACCCAGCTTGATGAGATTCAAACCAGATTCAGTTAATTTTTTTATGCCTTTCTGGCTATAAACAACTGCACCTAACTGACTACACATTACACTCTAGTCTAAAGTGATCTACCTCATGGAGATGCACATGACTACACATTACACTCTAGTCTGTACCCTGTTTTTGGACAATTACTTGTCCTAGAATGTTGGTTATCAAGATTTTACCCCCACATGGTTTCAGCCTAGAATCTAACCACTGAAGGAAACTTGTTTGGACTAGACATTGGTGACTTGACAAGTAGCTCAGATGATTGAGCATAGGTTAATATGTGGAGTGTGTCAAAGGGCTCAAAGAGAGAGTCTTTACATTCAAAATTGTCATACATTTTGGGACATGAGTTTGAGAATACAAGTGAGAACAAAACTGAGTTTGAGAATATAGGAAAGAATAATCAGCAAGTTTCTGAACAGTCAATGATGGATTTGAGAGAAAACACTAAAGAGATGCCAATTTTGTCAAATTTCTCTGAGCAACATGGTTCATTGTTTGCGGTCAATTCCTTCGCAGTCATGGATTGCAGGCCTGCAGAGAACAAGTATGTTGATTATGTTCCCATGATTGGGGCCTGTTCCTATCCTTATAATCTAGCACCAAATAAAGATTCAATACCAGAAGTAAATGCTGGAAACAAGAATAGCAGAAATGAAGATTTGGGTTTCCAAACTAAAGGAGTAGAAAAGTCTAAGGATGAAATGCTGTTGAACTCTCTGTGGGTAGAGGAGACAAAAAGGATGAGCACTGGCAACTTTTTGGAGTCTCGGTATAGAAGAGAAGGGAAAAGAGGCAAGCATCAAAGCATGGTGATAATGCCCCCTGAAAGGAGAGATTTTGATCCTTTTGTTTAATCTCAGCATGAAGCAAGCATTGCTTTCGGTCAAGTAGACACTCAAATGTCAGATTCTGTATGGGACGAAGGTGATGGTGGTTGCCAGGAGAAGCAGCTAGAGAGGGTTTCACAGGAAGATATTCTTTCTCCAGAAATGAAAGGACTGTCAGATTTATGCTCATTTAAAAGAGATGAGAACAATGTGCAAGAGGCTTCCCATTATGGTTTTATGACGTTGAATATAAAAATAATAGAATATTGTACATCAAATGAGAAGGAAGAAAAAATATCTATTAGCAGCAAGAACTGGATGGAGGTAGGGAATAAATGCAAAGGAGATTTGTGTCCATTCACAAGGATTGAAAAGAGGTTGGACAATGCCACCTTGGATGTATCTTCTCATCAAGAGAGAAAATATTTTAAACACACTCAGATTCAAGGGATGCCAGATTTTTTATTACATGAAAATAAGAAAGAAAATGTGGAGGAACAATTCATTGGAGGATTGTGTTTTTGTGGAGGAATTAAGTGGAGTCTCAAGAAAAGGTGCCCAGGAGGCTATTGTAGGAGCGGCAATGAGAGGAACCCAAAAATATTTGTTAGATGAGAGTAATCAGACACATTTATTTGTTTCACCTGAGCATACTGTTCTGGCAGACATCGAGGAAATGCCAGATTTGATATTTGATGTAAGCAAGGAATATCAGACAATAATGCATGCCAAAGTTCCTTCTTAGCAGGATCATTTAGCAGCCAAAATGCAAGGAGTGCTATACCAATGAGTATATGGGGAGAAATAGTGCACCTTTGTAGGCTTCCTTAATAATTTGGATGCAAGTGATAACATAGAAGATAAAATGTGTGAGTTTTCAAGAAACAGGTATAGGTCAGTTGAGGGGGAAAGAGAGAATAAGATTGTGAATGGATCTTCTCATGAAGTGATAGATGTTTTGGGACATACAGAAAGCCATTGGGTGTCAGGTTCTCTTGTGAATCATGTCAAAGAGGAGTCCCTTGAGAGTGTTATCCTACTAGATGAAAGAAGTGAGTATGTTGGAGTAACTGCACATGAAGATGTTGCATTTGTAAATATTCATAGGATATTGGAGTTGGTGATTGATGTAAATGGTGCAAATATGCATGTGACACAGGTTGACTGCAAGAATCCAGTAACTGAGGCAATTTGTTTAGTGTCGGATTTTATGTTGGATGAAAAGAAAGAATGAAAGGCAGTCATTATTTTTGTGAGGCAGGGGATGAAGAGAAGGAGAAGATTACCAAGTATCTAATAACTATGGATTTCTTGAATGTGGAAGCACGAATTTGTAATATGGGTAGATCCTCTCAAGAAAATGATGCTGTTTTTGGATGTTCAGAAATTTAGGGGACATTAAAGTCATTACTTGGTGGGACTGACATGGATCATGTGGAGAAGCATAGCACAGAGGCATTACAGGAAATTGCTGCTTTGGTGGAAAAGAAAGGAGTTTTGGATTTCTCACCCTGTAAAAGCATTGTGAAAAATGCTATGTCAGTGGAAAAATGAATAGTTTTGGATTTGTCACTATATGAAATCACTGAGAGAGATATAATAAGTTTACTTGCCCAAGAAACTCAGAAACCAACCCATAAATCCTCATGAAAAATTAAGTGAACACCTTATGGGAAACAATTTGCATGATTCCTCAATGTCGAAACTAAATATCCATTCAATTGATGCTATGACCCATTTAGGGAAGAGTGATACAAATGCATCCCACAAGGTCACGGATCAATACTGTCAACCTCAAAAAATATATAAAAAAACAAAAAAATCTATTTGCATTTGCAGTAGTTGTCAACCCAACTCTCGACCCAACAGCTCTCCACCCACAAAACTCAAAATCTCAAAGAAAGATAGAAAAAAATTACCACAAGGAGAACATAATGAGCCCAGATAGCTTATCCAAGAGGCATCTTAGTTGGAACAAACACACCCCAGGGGAATCAAGAAAAAATTATATCCCTGGCTAATACAAGAGGAAGGGATAAAGAGTGCCATACTCGAAATGGGAAAAACATTAGTATGCCACAAATACTGAAAAAAAAACTCTTAAAAGAGATGTATCAAGCCTTCCTCGATAATTTCTCCTTCCCAGAGTTCTGAAAAGGAGAGAATACTAGCCTTCATATCAAGTGCTTCCTTGGATAAGCGGTATGCACTCATATTGTGCTCCCTATAGACATTCCTAAAGCCAAGGGATAAGAAAGCCTATTTGATAGACAAGACACACAAGATCCACACACAATACGCACAAGAAAATACCCACAAGACCGATGTGTACAATCAAGATGGTGAAACAACCATTTTACCCACAAGATGAAGGGTAAAATTTTTATCTTCTCTCTCAAGGTATAGTCCATATGTGTTCTGTACAATAATTATAAGTTTTATCATCATCATATAAGGAAGGTCATTTATTTCAACTTATCACTCCCAGAGTTCCATGTGTTAAAGTTGAAGCATCCAAGGAGAATAAATAACAACAGTAGTAATAAATTAACGAACAATTTAAAATAGCATACGTAAAGGAAAAAACAACGTGGTAACATATATAACATAATTTTTATTTCTTTCAACTTAACACTCCCAAAGGTCCTTGTGTTAAAGTTGAAGCATCCAAGGACAATCAATAACAACAGTAGTAATAAATTAACGAACAAGTTAAACTAGCATGTGTAAAGGAGAAAAGAACGTGGTAACATATATAGCATAATTTTCATTTCTTTCAACTTACACTCCCAAAGGTACCTGTGTTAATGATGAAGCATCCAAGGACAGTAAATAACAACAATAGTAATACCAGAAACACATAGGTACAACTATGACAATGCAAGATAAAGTAAAAACATACTTTTCATTTCTTTCAACTTAACACTACCAAAGGTCCCTGTGTTAATGTTGAAGCATCCAAGGACAGTAAATAAAAACAATAGTAATACCAGAAACACATAGGTACAACTGTGACAATGCAAGATAAAGTAAAAACATAATTTTCATTTATTTCAAGTTAACACTTCCAAAGGTCCCTGTGTTAATGTTGAAACATCCAAGGACAGTAAATAACGGCAATAGTAATACCATAAACACATAGGTACAGCTGTGAAAATGCAAGATAAAGTAAAAACATAATTTTCATATCTTTCAACTTAACACTCCCAAAGGTCCATGTGTTAAAGTTGAAGCATCCAAGGGAAATCAATAACAACAGTAGTAATAAATTAACGAAGAAGTTAAACTACCATAAAAAATCATCTAGTTTTATGACTTTTCCAAATACTTCTTTGGTCACCGAATGAAACTCCTTTCCTTCTCCTTCAAATAGAGACATCCATCTATTTTATCTTCATACGAAAGTGGGATGTTACTTGTGACATTGATGACATTGAAATTTGCATCTTCAAGACCAAGTGCCACTCCATGGATCATAGAAAGTGAATGAATTCATCCAATGCCAGCAATAGCACCATCATATGGATCAAATATTTTAACAGTTTCACCTTCCTAGAGTACTTCATGCCCCCCTGGAATTATGGAGCGCTGTAAAAAACAAAACAGTATACCAATTAAACCATATTCTAAGATATAGGGCTTCATGCCTTCTAGTATGCCAATTTATTTAGTACATACCTTTGCATGTTCATGGCCATATTTTCAGTCTTTCAATAGTGTTGCACCACCCAAAATTACAGTTTTTTCCTATGATTGATAGACATTTACATTAAAAAAAAAGGCTTCATGAGTGAAGTGAAATGGATAAATAACATCCATAGATTAAAATATCAACTGAATAAATGGTTGGAAGGGAATTATAATTAGCTTACCTCATTTGAATCAATAGTCTTTCCCTTATTTAAATTGAATGCAGCAACAAGAGGTTCAATGGAGGAGGCTATGGTCGACATCTTCTCTAACAACCCAATTATACAACGATTCATTGCACTGTTATAATCCTCACTAATGTTTTCAAGAGTAGATGGGCCTCTTGTTTGGCTTCTCTCAACTTCAACAGATGGCAAGGACCTCTCTTTTTTAGAATTTTCTAACTCTGCCATATATTGAGTCATTTCACTCAAATTGGGTTCTCTATTAGTTCCTTCAACCTGCAAATCATTGTCAACACACAATGTATTGGAAATATAGACAA
>LPNX011046169.1:80227-94140 GCA_001517045.1 Pseudotsuga menziesii | reverse complement strand
ATGGTGATGTTGATGATGAGGAAGGTGATGATGATGACGAGGAGGATGATGATGATGATGACAACGATGGTGATGAGGACGATGTTCATGATGATGACGACGATGGTGATGATGATGTTCATGATGTTGATGGTGATGATGATGATCATGTTGATGATGATGATGATGGTGATGATGAAGCTGATGATGACGATGAGGATGAGGATGATGATAATGATGATGAGGATAATGATGATGGCGATGATGATGATGAGGAAGGTGATGATGATGATGATGAATTATTTAACTACAAGAGGAATTTATTATTTGTGTATCATATAAAGCACCTGTGGGAGCATCAGATGTCGCCATTGAAGGAGCTAAGGTTACCGCTATTGGCATGATACTGGAGACATGATGCATTGGAAAATTGTAACAGGTCATTAGGGCTATGGAAGAGGTTGCAGTAGGTCACTAGTGGAAATCCCTAGGCATCGTTATGTACCATATCCCTCTCTCCATCACCAATCAGTGTACAATTAGTAACTAGTTTAATACTAATACTTCTAGTAGTAATAGTATACACACACATTCTATATCATTTGTGTGATACCATTTGATGTATTTTAGATTAATGAACCTACAAACCTTATGTTATATGTGGAGTGTACACCAACTTGAAGAATAGAAGCATTATGATCCCAAGCATTATGTCAAAATTATGTTGGCGCTATTTTTTTGGTTTCACATATTGCGCACGCGATTTATATGAACATAACGCGCTCGCGTTTTATGCTTATATAACGCGCACGTGTTTTGTAGTGTTAAATCGCTCGCGCGTATTGTTAAATTCAAATTTTTATTCCCTCCAAATGATAAGGCCGAGCCTCCACCCATGCTTTCATGGAATATCTATGCCTATGTGTCTGCTTTGTACTTTTCTTCGGATTCAACATGCCTGTGCCTTGGAGTATGATAAACCATGGCAAATTCAGCATTATATCCATATTTTCAATATGCTCATGTTTAACGGTTCGTCTGATTGTGCTGCACACCTCCATTTTTTATGAGATTTTAGAAACAGATATGGTTTTTTTTGCAGATTCTAAATATGTAAATTTTAACGAGAATACATAATTTTTTCTATTTTTTTCTTATTTATCTTCTGTCATCACTCCTCAACTCAAAAAACACACTGGTAGTGTTTCTTCTATAACTTTTTCAATTCTTGATCACTTTAAACAAAAATTGTATGGTGCACAAGTAGACACTAACCTCTACGTTCTATAAAAACCCCATTTCATGATTTTTGCATTAAGACCTTCAAAGGCTGCACCCACAAAACATGTACCATTTTCGAGGTTTTCTCACTTAGACAATTATAAAAATATTATAAAATTACTAATTTAATTTTTGAAAAATAATGCCGCACTAGTGATATGTGTTCTCTACATGGATGTCAATTTGTGTAGCTTGATTCGATCATTTAGGCCCTCAAAGGCTGCACCCACAAAAACATATACCTTATAATTTCCCTGAAAAATAAAAAGTGCCTGTTAGGAAAAATGAAATTTGACATAGCTATGCAAATTTTCGATACATAAAAGTTATATATTCGGAAAGGTGATTCAATTTCCTACATTTCATGTTTTTTACTCAATGCAATATATTTTGCATAAGTATCTCAAAAAATCCAAGTAAGTTGAGGGATGCCTGATTTTTCAGGTTTCTATTGCATCTAACGCGCCAAAAAGGTCCATCATCTTCTTGCACTGACCCTAATATATTAATTTTGTGAACTTGTAGTTGATGCTTTATGCTGGTAGTGTCGCCCCAGAGTCGGATGTTCTAGACTCTACAGGGGGGTTGACTTTCCATCCATTGATCCCTTTGTTGGTGGAGGGATTCATGATGCTACCCAGTTGACATGCCCCTCTTATATAGCACCCATTGTTGTATCTTACACTGAGGTAAACATTTTAAAATTTCAATTTTTTAATACTTGTTAATTTGTTAATTTCCACATACTGCACATGTTAGTTCACTAATGCTATCTACGGTCTAATATTTACAATTATTAAACTTGCAGATGGCAGATCCTTCATTGGGGCAAGCTAATATGGAGGTAGCATCCATGGTTGTATCGTTCGAGAAAACATCTTGGCTCCAGGTAAACAATTAAAAATGTCATTTTTTAAATACATGTATGTTCGTTGAATCATGCATGTCTAACTACATGAACACTTGCTGAATGTAGGCACCAACCGAAACATCTGGACCAATTTGTATCTCCTCCTAGGCCATACGTGAACAAGGGTCATGTGTATGTGAGGCGACCTATTCCTAGCAAGACTCTAGTTGCCCACGACCGTGGACCTACTGATACCATGGTAATGTATATCCTCGATGATATTTGTTGGTTAACTTGAAATCTAGTGCATAAATTGTTTTTGTTAATGTTTGATTTGCATGTTTATTGAATCAGGATCCGGAGTTTTCTATTGCAAACCTCGCATGGATGGTTGATGCAGCAGTCAATGCTGCATCTACAATGGCAACAAGTCACACATAGGTACAACTATTTCAACATGATCTTTACATGCATAGTTTATTGTTGTTATCTATTCTTTATTCATGCATGTGTAACTATTTCAACATTTGGCTACTGGTTGTAGCCACCAGTAGCAGGAGCAGTTCCTGGCCCCTTTGGTTCTTGATTGCGACCATCCTTGATGTTCAACCGACAACTTCATCTGATACCATGGTAATGTATATCCTTCGATGATATTTGTTGGTTAACTTGAAATCCAGTTTTGAACAATAATTTATGAATTCATGCATGTCTAACTATTTCAACATTTGGTGATTGTAGCCACCAGTAGCGGGAGTAGTTCTTGGCTTCTCTTGTTCGACCATCCTTGATGTTCAACCGACAACTTCATCTGATACCATGGTAATGTATATCCTCCGATGATATTTGTTGGTTAACTTGAAATTCAGTGCATAAATTGTTTTTGTTAATGTTTGATTTGCATGTTTACTGCATCAGGATCCAAAGTTATCTATTGCAAACCCCCCAAGGGTCGTTGATGCAACAGTCAATGTTGCATCTGCAATAACAACAAGCCACACAAAGGTACAACTATTTCAACATGATCTCTAGACATAGTTTATTATTGTTGTCTATTGTTTATTCATGCATATCTAACTATTTCAACATTTGGTGGGAAGTAGGAGCAGTTCCAGGCCCCTCTGGTTCGACCATGGTTGTGACCATCCTTGATGTTCAACCAATAGTGTCACGTCCCCACCCCTCTACTTGGCGAAGAGGACGTGACGAACATAGCTACTAGCTATCTAATCTGGGCAAACTAGCCTCATAGACATGATATAAAAATGCATTGGAAATAAACATACATAGTTGCTTAAACGTTCAATACACAGCGGAAGCATTTACATATCATTCACACATTTAAGCATTTAACTTGTTCATATTGATTTATAAAACAACAGTTGTAAGGACTTGAGCACAAGAATACTTATCTTCAGGAAAGCTTGTCCCGCAACCAGCTACTTCGCTGCAACATTCCACCCAACCATAGGTGAGTGTGCTCATCAATCTCTCAGCAACACTGCCACCCCCGAGCTGGGCATGATTCTACAAGGAGTAAGGAGAAACTAGCAGACTCACACGTAGCCAAGGATACACAACAATACCTAGCCAAGCCAACACAGTTGGGTTTATCAGGCTATCAGTAGCTGGAAACGCTGGCTGCTAAGCTAGTGGGATCACTGAAGAGCTAAGCACACATGCACCAGAGCTAGCCTGACTTCTAAGACATCCACACATGCCCAACACAGGGAATCATCCCTTTCTCTGCTGCACAGTTCCTTAGTCCATGACTTCCCTTCCAGTGCTATTCAAGGGGTGTAGAGAAGAAAGCCAGCCCTCTAGCTCTGTCTATGAGGCTCCTGCACACACTAGGTTTATTAAGCACACTCAAGCTCCATTTCCACTCCCAAACAGTCCAAAGACCAACAACAACTGAATACACAACAATTCATAGCTTTGGAATTTGAAAGGAAACACACCACAGAGGCCAAATCGGGTATGGCAATTGGTTAAAACGGCTTAGGCTGAGCAACTCGAATTCCAGATTGCTTATGGCCCTAACGTGGCCAAACACCCAAAATTCGTGGAGAAAACAACAACGATTTTCCCAGCCTGCGTAGAATGATGAAAACGGCCCCAACGTGAAGGAAAATCACCCCACAGACCCAAATCGTGAAAGGGAAAATGCAAAACGCCAATTTCTGCCTTAGGCAAAGCCTTCTCATGCGTGAGGAAAAACAAAACAGTTACGAGAGAGTGGAATGATGTTCTTCCTGTCTCCATGAGGAACTGAATGCGATCTGCCTCTTTGGGCATGCGTGTGGTCAAAGGACTGACAGTCTTTCCAATCACTGACGGCTGCCCATGCATACATCCCTCAAGGAAATAATTGCCCCAACCAATCTCATGGGGAATTAATTCGGTTGGTGGATGAGACGAGGAAAGGATGAGTAAGACAAAAAGGTGGTTGGCAGCTAGATGGGTTCATCTTGTGACACATGGCTGCTCCCCAATGGACCCAAAGGTTAAACATTCCCCCTCTCCTTATCCTTAGGAAATCATGCCCCTTCTCATTCTTGTTGCATGGAGATAGCTGGTTGTGGGTTTTTAATTAATTGCATATTTACATGATGATTTAAAAATCATAACGTGCTTGGCTAGCACAAAATACCATCGGCACCGATTTAGTCGCCGAAACATAAAACGATAATCCATGGTGGGGATTTCTCCTGTAGCTCCACACCACGATTAATTACACTATATACATCATATACATTTAATGCAAATGGGGTCAAAACCGGGGTGTTACAAACAGCTCCATCTGCTACACAAGGAACACAATCTCCTTTGTCACAGTCTCTCGTTGAGGTGAGATGTCCATTAATGACCAAGTGTTTCATGCAATTTCCATGCACATGTTGATAATTGTTGAGTTAATTTAGATATATGGTCTTTTATTGTAGAGACTGATTCCTCAAGCTAATTCTCTTGTACAATTGTGTATATCCACCATCACCATGAAATGGTCTTCAAGCTTGATATCTTATCTTGTACGCTCCTCAATTATAGGCAAAATGAATCTTTCAAAGACCTTATCTTTGGTGTTATTCAATTGGAGTTTCTTCAAGCCTACTGATTATCTTCTTCAAATGTGATCATATAACCCAACACCACACTGATCAACCATGAAAGATGTCCTTAATGCTGCACCTGCATAACAAAAAGAATGATGGAGATGGTGTATTGTGAATATTTCCAATGGCGGGCTTGTGCTCTGTTAAAAAAAATCGTGCAATAACTTGTTTTTTGTTTAGACAAAGTAAAGTTGTTGTCGGATAGGGACAGTCCACGTTTTGTACACTCACAAAACGTGCACGCGTTATATAAAGGTAAAGGCAAAACATGCACGCGATATGGAGAAGCAAAACGCGCACACGATATGTTTAAGCATAATAAATAGGTTAGGTGCATGGCTAAGGCAACGGATAAAATCAAAAGAAAACAAATGTTTTGTATGGTTACGTACAAAACAAATGTTTTTAGTGTTCCCTTCTTTTCATGCATATAAATGTTTCTCTCTATACCCCCCTAACTCTCTCCCAATAATCCCTAGATACCCCCTATCTCTACATCCCTCCCTATATCTTTCTTTCTCTCCCTTACTCCATCCATGTCCCTACCACCCCACTCTCCACCTTCTCTTTATCTTCGCCATTATCCCTCCCTATAGCACTCTCTCCCTTCTTCTCCCTTAATCACTAACCCTTTGTGCCTTTATCCCTCCCCCTGCCCTCTCTCTCTTACCTTGTATCTCTCCCTCCTTGTCTCTCTCTCTAGATCTGTCCTTGGATCTCTCTATCTCTCTCTGGATCTGTCCCTCACTCCCTTTACCTCCCTCCCTCTATGTCGCTTTCTCTCCCTTACACCATCTCCTCTATGTCGCTTTCTCTCCCTTACACCATCTTCGTCCATACCACCCCATTGATTCCTCCTTTCCTATCACACACACACACACAACCTCCCACTTTCTTTGTCGCACACACCTCCCTCTAGTGTCTCTCTCCCTCTCACTCGCACGCTCGCACAGACACACACGTGCACATTCCCTCATTCCCTCTACATCCCTCCCTCTATGTTGCTTTCTCACCCTTACTCCATCCATGTCCCTACCACCCCACTGATCCCTCCTTCCCTATTACACACACACATGCACAACCTAACACTTTCTTTGTCACTCACCACTCCCTCTAGTCTCTCTGACCCCCACTACATCCCTTCCTCTATGTTGCTTTCTCACCTTACTCCATCCCTGTCCCTACCATCCCACTGATCCATCCTTCCCTTTTACACACACGTGCACAACCTAACACTTTCTTGTCACTCACCACTCCTTCTAGTCTCTCTGTCTCCCACAATCTCTCTCTCTCTCTCTCTCTCTCTCTCCCTCCCTCCCTCCCACACACACACATTGTGTCCCTTGCCCCTCTCAAATCCATCCCCTCCATCCCTCCCTCTCTCACTGTCTCTCCCCTTCTCGCCTTCTATCTCTCCCTGCTGTTATCTTTGCCTCAACCTATCCCCTTCTCTCTCTCTCTCTCTCTCTCTCTCTCCACCTTCTCTTTATCTTCACAATTATCCCTCCCTATAGCACTCTCTCCCTTCATTCATCCTTAATCACTAACCCTCTGTGCCTTTATCCCTCGCCTTTTCCCTCTCTCTCTCACCTTGTATCTCTCCCTCCTTCTCTTTCTCTAGATCTGTCTCTGGATTTGTCCCTCACTCCCTTTACCTCCCTCCCTCTATGTCGCTTTCTCTCCCTTACACCATCTTCGTCCCTGCCACCCCATTGATTCGTCATTTCCTTCTCTCTCCCCAACCATCAATCTCTCTCTCTTTCTCTCTCTCTCTCACACACATTATGTCCTTCTCAATCTTCCAACATCCTTTTAAGCCCTTGACGCTTTCCCACCCCTATTAAATATTAACTACAGATTTCCTTGATCCTTCCCCTCCCCTTCTCAAATATTAACCAAAAATACCCCTCCATCCCTCCCTCTCTCATCGTCTCTCCCCTTCTCGCCTTCTATCTCTATCTCTCCTTGCTGTTATCTTTGCCTCAACCTATCCCCTTCTATCTCACTCTCTCTATCCACCTTCTCTTTATCTTCGTAATTATCCCTCCCTATAGCACTCTCTCCCTTCATTCGCCCTTAATCACTAACCCTTTGTGCCTTTATCCCTCCCCCTTGCGCTCTATCTCTCACCTTGTATCCCTCCCTCCCTATCTCTTTCTTTAGATCTGTCCCTCACTCCCTTTACCTCCCTCCCTCTATGTCACTTTCTCTCCCTTACACCATCTTTATCCTGCCACCCCACTGTCACCCCACTAATTCCTCCTTCCCTATCACACACACAACCTCCCATATTCTTTATCGCTCACACCTCCCTATAGTCTCTCTCTCTCACACACACACACACACATTATGTTCCTTTCCCTTCTCAAACCCATTCCCCCTCCATCCATATCCATCTCCACCTTTCTCCTTCAATCCCTCACCCTACCTTCTCTCCCTCCCTCTCTCACCGTCTCTTTCTCTCTCACCTTCTATCCCTCCCTCCTGTTATCTTTCCCTCAACCTATCCCCATCTCTCCATCACTCCCTCTCTCTCTCTCCATCGCCCCCACTCCCTGCATGTCTCTCACTCCCTCCCTCGCTTTATGTCTCTCCCCCCTATTCTCTCTTTCTCTCTCACATCCCCCTTGCCTCCATCCATCCCCCCTTGTAACTCAAGTCTCACTTTCAACTTCTAACCCTATATCTCTTCAGAACCTCTTCTACTCCTAATAGTGCTCTCATGCCCCCTTCCCTTCACCCCTATAGCCCATCATGTTCTCATTCCCTTCATCTCTCCCCACTCAATCTTCCAACATCCTTCTAAGCCCTTGACCCTTTCCCACCTATATTAAATATTAATTGGATTCCCTTGACCTTTCCCCACCCCTTCTCAAATATTAACAAAAAATACCCCTCCATCCCTCCCTCTCTCATCGTCTCTCCCCTTCTCGCCTTTTATCTCTCCTTGCTATTATCTTTGCCTCAACCTATCCAGGATTCTCTCTCACTCTCTTACTTTCCACCTTCTCTTTATCTTCGCAATTATCCCTCCCTATAGCACTCTCTCCCTTCGTTCGCCCTTAATCACTAACCCTCTACGCCTTTATCCCCCACCCCTTCCCTCTCTCTCCCACCTTGTATCCCTCCCTCCTTATCTCTTTCTCTAGATCTATCCTTGGATTTGCCCCTCCCTTCCTTTACCCTTTACCTCCCTCCCTCTATGTCGCTTTCTCTCCCTTACACCATCTTCGTCCCTGCCACCCCATTGATGCATCCTTCCCTATCACATACACACACACACAATCTCCCACTTTCATTGTCGCTCACACCTCCCTTTAGTTTCTCTCTCCCTAACCATCAATCTCTCTCTCTCTCTCTCACACACACACACACACACACACACACGTTATGTTCCTTTCCCTTCTCAAACCCATTCCCCCTCCATCCATATCTATCTCCACCTTTCTCCCTCCATCCCTCACCCTACCTTCTCTCCCTCCCTCTCTCACCGTCTCTCTCTCTCTCACCTTCTATCCCTCCCTCTTGTTATCTTTCCCTCAACCTATCCCCATCTCTCCATCACTCCCTCTCTCTCTCACTTTATGTCCCTTCCCCCTCCTTTCATATTATTTCTCTCTCTCTCTCTCCATCGCCACCACTCACTGCATGTCTCCCACCAACACTTTTTGTCCCTCCCTTCCTATCTCTTTATTTCGTTCTATCCCCACCTATCTCTCACTCCCTCTAAATCCATTCCTCCACATTGTCCCTCTCCCTGCCTCGCTCTATGTCTCTCCCCCCCTTGTATTCTCTCTTTCTCTCTCACATCCCCATTGCCTCCATCCATCCCCCCTTGTCATTGAAGTTTCACTTTCAACTTCTAACACTATACCTCTTCAGAACGGTCTAGTCCAAATAGTGCTCTCAAGCCCCACTGCCCTTCACTCCTGTATCCCATCATGTTCCCATTCCCTTCATCTCTCCCCACTCAAGCTTCCAACATCCTTCTAAGCCCTTGAGAGCACGTGAGTGGGCCCAATGGTTAAGAGCTTGTGTTATCTCCGAGGAGGTCACAGGTTCAAAACCGATGGGGGGTAGGGATGCTTAATAGCCCGTTGTGACAAGGCTAGAAGGGTAGGCGACCCCTGGGATAGGTGCCCACCTCCGTGGATGTGGTACCGGGATGTCTCGGCCCCTGCTAAGTCACAAGTTTCTGGTATATCTGACTTGCGGGCTGTTGGATATATCCTTGGGAGGTTGTTGTTCCCATGGTAAAAAAAAACATCCTTTTGACCCTTCCCCACCCCTATTAAATATTAACCATAGATTCCCTTGACCCTTCCCCACCCTTTCTCAAATATTAACCAAAAATGCCCTTGAGTCTTCCCCACCCCCTCTCAAGTATTAAACATAGATTTCATGTTTTACATAACGCTAGTGTGTTTTTACACTACATAACGTGTACGTGTTATAGTTCTACATAATGCGCACGCGTTATGTGATTATATATCGCGTTCGCGTTTTGAAATTCTAAAAGCGCGGGAATAATTTTGAATTTAAACATAATGCGCTCGTGTTTGTTAGAGCCTAAACCAAGCCAACTCACTTGCTCGCATGTCAACCATAATCCTATATGTATGCTTTGGAGTTTGCTTCGGTAATACCAAACCTATGCTATGATAATGATAAACCAAAGCTAATTGGATCCAGTTTCTGAAGAAGCCCGTGCTTAGCCACTCGTTACAGTATGCTACACACATTCATTTTTGACGAAATCTTAAACGCAAATAACATTTTTTCTGCAGATTTCAAATATGTAACTTTTATTTAAAAATATTAATTTTTTCTATTTTTTTCATTTTCTTTTGTGTCCTACCTTCTTTACTCGTGAAACACACTATTAGTGTTTCTTTCATAACTTTTTCAATTCTTCATGATTTCAAAAAAAATTGTATGGTGCACAAGTAGACACTAACCTCCACATTCTATCAGAACCCCATTTCATGATCTTTGCATTAAGACCTTCAAACGCTGCAACCACAAAAGACGTACTATTTTCGAGGTTTGATCATTTAGACAATTGTAAAAAAATTATAAAATTACTAATTTAATTTTCAAAAAATAATGTCGCATTAGTGCTATATGTTTTCTACATGCATGCCCATTTTTGTAGCTTGATTCCATCATTTAGGCATTCAAAGGCTGCACCCACAAAAACATATACCTTATCATTTGCCTGAAAAATAAAAAATGCCTGTTACGGAAAATGGAACTTGACATAGCTATGCAAATTTTCAATACATAAAAGTTATATATTTGGAAACGTGATTCAATTTCCTTCATTTCATCTTTTTAACTCAATGCAAGATATTTTGCGTAAGTATCTCAAAAAATCCAAGTAATTTGAGGGATGCCTGATTTTTTGGCTTTGTATTGCATCTAACGCACCAAAAGTGACCCTCCTACTGCACTTGCTCCTACTATCTAGATCACCAGCATCCATCTGCATAGAGCAAAGCATTGACAAAAGTTAATCCTTCATGATAAATCCCTATCCAACCTATCATGTTATACAATAGAGACCTTGTGCGGCACCAACCTGTAGAAAGCATTCCTAGCGGAAACCATGGCTTCTGTCAAGGGATAATAATCATTTTTTTAATGATCACCAAACATACCTTGAATCTTATAGGGATCTTCCTCAAGTGAACCATCTTATCTACGCTTACACTGACCCGCATATGGAAATTGAAATTAATACTTGAATTTTGGACATAAATTTAAAATGAAAAATTGTGAAATGTTTATTCTTTACTGTAAAATTCAAGATCAATTTTAAAATTTAAATTATAAATTTCAATTTTAAAATTTAAATTATAAATTTAGTTCATGTTGTTGTTTGTCATACATTATTTAAATTATAAATTTAGTTCATGTTGTTGTTTGTCATACATTAGTCATTGCTTAGAGATGTCTTTATACCATGTGTTTATTTTTCTAATGATATTTTATTTGTATTTATGATTGCAGTGGCTACTATGGACCACAATGCGGAGATATTGAGAGTTATTGGTCATCTTAGAGAAGGCTTATAATGTAGCTTCCTTAATCACTCATTTACTTTTTGTTGATGATCTTATTACTCATTTATTCTTTGTTCATTTATTCTTTGTTGATAATGTTCTTATCTCTTTGGAGGGATGGACAACATTTTATGAGTTCATAAGAATGTTCTATGATTGCCTTTAAAAGTTTTTTTATTAATGGAATTTCTGAAAATGTTTTCGAACAGGTTAAGTTTTATTTCCATATCACATGGATTCAATTGAGAAGGGGTTCGAGGGATGGCCAACATTTTATGAGTTCATAAGAATGTTCTATGATTTCTCAGCATGGAAGTTAATGTGCCTTTAAAAGTTTTTTATTAATAGAATTTCTGAAGATGTTTTGGAACCGGTTCAAGTTTTATTTCCATATCACATGGATTCAATTGAGAAGGGGTTCGTGTACCTTGGATACTTCCTTAAACCTAACAATTATTTGAGGCTTGACTGGTTGTGGTTATCTAGGAAGGTTGAGAAAAGGATAGACAATTGGGTTTTGATTTGGCTATCTCTTGGGGTCGGCTGGTGTTTAAATATTTTCAATCTCTTGGGGTCGGCCGGTGTTGGTTAAATATTTTCAATCTCTTGGGGTCGGCCGGTGTTAGTTAAATATTTTCAATAGAATAGTCATGTTTACCTGCTTTTCTTTGCCAAGGTACCACAATTTTTTTTTAAATAAAATCAGACAGAATATGTTTAGTTTCCTTTTTCACTCTAAAACCAAAGAGTTCGTTCATCTGGTCAAATGGAATAGGATTTCAATTCCTAAAAAGTTTGGTGGATGAGGGTTGAAAAACCTACTATGGGGTCGGCCGGTGTTGGTTAAATCTTTTCAACAGAATATTCATGTTTACCTGCTTTTTCTTGGCCAATGTACCAGATTTTTTTTAAAATAAAATCAGACAAAATATGTTTAGTTTCCTTTTCACTCACAGTAAAACCAAAGAGTGAGTTCATCTGGTCAAATGGAATAGGATTTCAATTCCTAAAAATTTTGGTGGATGGGGGTTGAAAAACCTACTATGGTTTGCTCAAGCTTTGGCAATCAAAATTTTATGGAACGGTTTGTTTGTTCACGGGATTTGGAATGTTGTCTCGATGTTGGAAACCTAATTCGTTAGAGTTCATTTGGTCAAATGGATTAGGATCTCAATTTCTAAAATGTTTGGTGGATGGGTTGAAAAACCTATTATGGTTTGCTCAAGCTTTGGCAATGAAAAGTTTATGGAATGGTTTGTTTGGTAATGGGTTGTCTCGATGTTGAAACCCTAATCCGTTAGGATTATCTACTCACCCATATAATTAATTAAGGAATATGAAAAATCAAGCAAGTGAATAGGTAAAGACGTTGGGAGGAGTCCAACACACATCGTGGACGATGAATCGAAGGGTCAAATTACATGTACACGTTGGTTAATAAAATTAGAAATTATGCTTATATTTTATTTTGAGTTTTGTGTATGATTGTATCCGTTACCCGCTTTTATAGTGGTATCAAAGTGCCTATTGCTCTTGGGCCTGAAAATAAGCTATGGAATTTTCCACCATAGCATGTGAGTGAGTTTGCAGGTTGTTTGGTTTCACGTAGTTAAGAATAATGCTCAAGTTTGCAGTAGAATATGCTCTCAAGCCGTGAGAGTTTCATTTGTTTCTCTCTGAATCTGACCTATGAGCTAAACAATGACCTTGCCCCTTACGGGTTGTACATTGGAAGCTTCCTGTATCGAGGTTGTGGTTCTAAAAAATTCATAGATGAGGAGCATGTGTGAAGCCAGATTCAATCCCGTGTTTGAAGAGGTTTACAGTTGAGTCAGTTGAATTATTGTTTATAAATTAGTGTGAAGAAGTCTGTCCGTTTAGATCTTATAGGCGTTTCCACTCCATTCTGTGCTTGACTTTCAGAGATACAATCCATTGTTATTTGATTCCAGAGTATCTTTGCACGTAGTCTCCTCTAAGCTATTGTTGCAAGAAGGGTGAATGGTTTAAATTTATTTTTGCATTCTTCTTCTTTTACCGATTGTTGCACGAAGCGTGAATGGTTTAAGTTTGTTTTTGCATCATTCCAGGAATAGCCCACGTTGCCAAAGGAATTCTGAAGTGATTTTATGTGAGAGACGTGGAGTGCTATCGTGTGATATCATGACCTACTCTAGAAAAGTGGTCTTCACCTAACCCTGATTTATATATCTTGTGGTTGTTCTCTTCCATCGCAGACTGTATCATGGAGGTTCCCATAAAATTATTGCGACCTCTTTTTTTCAGTATTTTTGTTGCGTATGAAGGATCTGTGTGAGTGCCCCCTTAGTTATTTCCTTTTCGTTATTTCCGTAAGTATATACAACTGGCGATCACATTGGGGCTCAAACCTCAAGTGTTTTGAAAGGTTCCAAATGTGATTGGACTTGTGGACCAATTGTTGGCTTGGGCGCTTGGAATTGGTGCTCTCTCTCACACCAGCACGAACAATGTGAGACCTTCCTTGGCATGGAATTATACCTCTGTGCTTCGTGTTTTATCTCTAAGTGGTATCTCTACGTGCCATCAGACTTGTAGCCTACGTGGTCTCCTCAATGAGCCTCTGCGCGTGTCTTCACATAT